>VOMN01124349.1:0-14054 GCA_014899125.1 Orchestia grillus
TTGCTGTGTGCTCCTTGCTGTGTGCTCCTTGCTGTGTGCTCCTTGCTGTGCTCCGACGGTAATTGCCATAACAGGCGAGCGTCCAGTCCAGAGCTCCGCTGTGCTCTGCAGCGTCGAGACAATCCTCGATCGTTTGAGGCATGAGGGTGATATCCAACACTGTATGAGCGAGGCAACTTTACCAGGAGCTTATCACTGGACGTATACACAGCGGTGACGCCCTTATCTAAGCCGTATCTCACTCACACTCACCGTCAGGTGCCTCAGAGCGAGCGATGTGTTGCAGCTCATTACTCAGTTGTTGGACTTCTGTCGAGTGATGCCTGCTTATACCCAGCCTGAAAGAGAGGCTAGATAGGCTAGAGAGGCTAGTGTGGATGGTGAGGCTAGAGAGGATAGCGAGGCTAGAGGCTAGAGGCGAGAAGGCTAGAGGCTAGATGGCTAGAGGCTAGAGGCTAAAGGCTATAGGCTAGAGACTAGAGGCGAGAGGCTAGAGGCTAGAAGGGCTAGGTAAGCTAGATCCAATAACAAAGAGGGGCAAGAATGCGTCACCAAAAGGATGGCGTGGAAATGGAAGAAAATGGTAATGCATGCCGTTGCTGAGCGTTGGAGTCTGTTGATTCGTAGCGACTCCCGCTTTGTTATCAACGTGTGAGGAGCAAACATTACAATTTCGAGGGACATGTTAGGTTTACGTGCTAATTGACGCACGCTTGAATTGCTTCAAAATGGTTCTGTTCCAACGCTTAGTACTGAGCGATAACCTATATGTCATTGGAATTGTATGTACACTACGTATACAGCTGGTGATCGCTACAGCTGATGATCGCTACAGCTGGTGATCGCTACAGCTGGTGATCGCTACAGCTGGTGATAGTTCCAGCTAGAAGTTTTTAAAATTTCACATTCATCGAATTTGTGTAGCCTTGGTAGGGCGAGAAATCGTTTGGTAGAAGCCGCCCACACACTCATCCAACCAAAATAATTCAAATAATTACCAATTCACTCTTTTCCGTTTGAAAAAGCGACATAAATTTTCCAAACAATAAGAGAATAAATTGGTTTAATTTTTTCGACCCAGGCTTTTGCATCAGGATATAAAATACGAACAAAAATTCATTCAGTTTAAAGTTACGGAGGTGATTTTCTACGAAAATCACCTGAATTTAAAACTTTAAGACAAAATCAGACTCATGAATTTTAGACAGGCCTTATGAGACGTCACGGCTTCGCCTATAAAATGCGTGACCAACATCAGCGCTCAGATGCTGATTTTAAGATGTGAATATTGTTGTATCTTTGGTACGTGGGCACGACTGCACGCTGCCTGTACACCAGAACACCTGAACACAAACCCCTGAGGGTCGCGCCAGGGTTTACACGACCTTCTTAATCCACCAAAAAGAATTTTGCTGTGCAATCCGTAATTATGATCAATATATATACGAATTAGCGCTGATGGTCAACCAATTTTGTGAACACTTCGAGTTTTGGAAGGAATATCTATGCCTAAATGCAATACCTAAATAAATCTAAATTTCTATATGTCTAAAATATCTATGCTTAAATAAAAACCTCCCAGCGATTGCTCGAATTCATATCCACAGGTGGTTGCACCGTCTGATGTCGGAGCGATGATATAATTTGCTTTGTGATGTTCTTAACTTAGATTTTGTTTTGTTAGGGACGAATTTTCATGATTTTCTTTCACTTATGTATATTTTATTTGTATATCTGTCATGTGATATTGGATTCAGACTTAAAATAACATGAATTAATGAACTGTTCATGCCTTTTTAATTACATAAGCTAAAGAAATTGTTCTAAAAATCTACGTACATGAAATAATTCCTCTAGAATTATAGAATTAATTCTTTATTATTATATTGCCCATTAGTTACTCTAGAATATTTAACTCGCAATTGAGAATACCTCAGTGACGAAATTCTGCAATACCCAACCGTACAATGTTTCTCATTGGGCAATAGTGAAGCTTTGTGCATTTTTTCAATCCATTTATTGCTCTGGCTTCCAATCATTTATCCGGTTGTGGCACTGCACGATTCAAAAAAGTTGTGCTCCAATTAACTACGCGCAACTGATCTCGCAGCCGTGAGGAGAGCAACTCAAAGCTCGTATTGTTCCAGTGTAAATTACTATTGCACGATTTAATTCCTTATGAAGGTGCAAAGGCTCTTGATGAAAATAGGGAGCAGGGGGGACTCCCTGGGCGGGGGCAACTTCAAAAGAATGGCTGTGCTCAACACACAAAAATGACCTTTGCATCTGATGGAAAATGCGTGTTCCATATACGCATAACGTTGCGACATCTGCGCGTCACCGAACAGCTTAAATAATTCCATTCGAATTAGGGCTTTCAAAGGTCGAGAAAATGGTCTAATAACTCTCAGCTAAGGGGTATTTGGAGGCACGGAGACACTTTACAGATAACGGGAGTGTTTCTTTTTTTCCTGAGAAGAGGATGAACAGAAATAGTTAGGGACGTTAAGAAATAGACTCTGTTAGTGAATTTATCAGCTATATCTGGTCGAAGACGTTATGATTGATTGGAAACTGAATTGTTGATAGGTAATTTAAATTCGTATTGGAATTAGCCGATTCCATGTTAATTAGTTACTTTGTCAGACTAGGTCACTTGCGCTGTCTCACTTGATGGCCTTTGTATTGCCAGTACAAGTAAAAGTCATAAAATTTGGATTAAGAAATCAATTTCGCTTCTTTAGTACTGCTTCACTTTTATTAACATTAATGCGGAGAACTGGAAAAATACACATATTGAATTGGGGCCTTATTCGGTGCATACAGCAGCTCCACAGTCTTCGCACATTTAGAGCACTGCCACAGATTTGTTTCCTCGTCTTCCATTTCCGCGGACCAGGAAACAGAGATGCAGCAACACTTGAATATTCCGCGTGTGAATATCCAGCGAGGCCAGGATGGGCATAAATTTGCTCGCTGTTTCATTGGTGTCCACGCACAGGATATCAAACTAAAGGGTGAAACCTCGTTCGCGTTTCCTTAATAAAGTCTGGTGCGGGAGCCAGGCTGCTCCGTCTGACACCTGAGTAGAGGAGACGTGCAATATTGTACTGTTGCAGCAGGTCGACAGGCCCCAGAGTTGTTGCTGCGTGGAGTAGCGATGGCAGAGCTACCATGTGTCTATTTGGTGACCGTAAAGCGATCTGATCCGAGCTCTCAGCGCCGCTGTTGTTGGTCTGAGCGACAGTATAGGAAACCATTTATTGCACAAGGAGGGTTCAATATATTTAGCGCTGCGAGAATTCGCGCTCGAAGTTATTTAGTAGAGGTAGTTGAGGCAGTGTTTCAAGTGCAACGAATATTTACATCTCAAACTTTATCGCGTGCATATTAAGACAGGCTTTGTTGTTCGTATGTGAATGGCTGAGCATTTTGTGGGATCCAAAAGACGGAATTAAATTTGCGGGGGAGAAATTTTTTGATCCAATATCTCCTAGTTAAAAGTTTGACTCTTGAAACAAAGTTACAGCCTAACCCGGAACTTCTGGAAACTTTAGATGAAAGCATAACTTATAGCACGAAAATAGCGTCTAAGAAATTTTCTTTTGAATTTCTGAATGAATTCCAGAACTACATATGAGGAGAATTTGTTCCACTCTATGAAGTCGCAGCCCAAACCATAACTCAAGTTGATTTGATTCTTGTTGAATTTTGAATTTATTTTCATCGCTGAGACCGCAATCCACGAACAAGACTGCAAGATTCGGGAATTTTCACGGCTTGAACTGCAAGAAGAATGAATTACTTAGCTTACTAATCAAAGTCTGAACTCAAACTTATGTAATGATATCGTGTATTCTCTGCAACACAAGTATCAGTTCATGTTGTTTCTTTCATATACCATTAATTATTCGTTCACTTTACAAATTTTGCGAAAAGATTTGCAGTGAGACTCCCACTGGCTGTTTTATAAGTGTGGTCATTTGCATCTTCGTGGGTCACACGCTGTGGTTATTTGCGTAAAGACATGATATGCAAATTTGAGGAAAATATTTCTTGCCTGCGAAACGGATGATTTCTACGTGTTAGAAAGTCCTAAAATGTGTCATTAAAAGAGCGATTAAATAGGCGACGCGTTCACGCTTCTCATTCGTGATATCAGCTGAACGAACGATGGCGTTTTACCGCTCTGTTTGGACGCTCAACCATCTGAAGGCCGTCAGAAATTCGGCGACGATGACGTGCCGAGAGCTTCATACGCCTGATCTCGGCTCCGACTGACCTGCACAACGCGAAAACCGTCGGAAATCTGAAAATAAAATCACTTGTTCAATGTTGTTAGAAAGTTTGTCATCGAGAAAAAACACTACCACCATGCCTAGTAGAATAGACCGTTTTGCTCAACCGGGTGTTAATGGTACAGCTTTTATTACAAATGCCTTATTTTCACCGTTAGAGCTTTGTGGCAGTTTTGTCCCTATCCCAACAGGCGTCTCGGCTTGAAAGGGCGCTTCACGCTCGTCAGAGCCTGCGTCATAAGATTGAAATTTGAAGGCAAAATGCTATATTTTCTGGGGAAAAAAATGTAGGTATCAAATTTTATATTTTCAGTGGCATCGGATTGAAATTTTGAGAGTCAAATACAATATTTTCAAGGTAAAAATTTCTAGTTTAGGGTGAAAATACTGTATCCTCAGATTAAGAAAAACGAAATTTAGAGTTCCTGTCTAGTATTTTTAGGATAAGAGACTTGAAACTAAGGGTCAAAATTAGGTATTTTTAGCCAAAGAAAAGGTTTATTTAGGTCAGAAATGTTGCAAAATTTTGTGATGTGGACGCCGGATGTTATGTTACACGTGCTGCAAACTGGTGATGTGGACGCCGGATGTTATGTTACAACGTGTTGCAAACTGGTGATGTGGATGCCGGATGTTAAATTAAAGTTCGCTACAAACTGATATTGAGGATACCAGATACAGGGAAACCATCTTTAGTAAATTGATATTCTGATGTGAAATAGAGTTAATAGTTAAGATTTCTTAATAGGTAAGAAATCGTTAAGAAACTTAGACAGAAACTTGAAAATGATAGTGTTGACATCACAAAATTAAAAGTTCCACGGTTGTACATTAAAACCGTGCCGCAAAACCAGATCTCACTACCGAATGCAATCCTCTAACCTGCACCATGGCAGGCAGCTACAAGCATCGAAAGCTCCTTGCCATCTGATGCTGGACGAGACCAATGCACTCGGCCGCAATGGCTGTCATCTGCACTTATTTCTGGTCAATTTATTCTCTTCTTTTATCTGGTGGCATAAACTAACTGGACGTGCAGCAATGTTCGCTGCAATACCAACGGAGTATTTCAGGGGGGCAATCGAAAGAAGGGCCGTAATTTATACCCATATTTGCGTGACGAGCGTGAGCGTAGGTCGCTTTTCCTGAGGGCTGTCGGTGCTGAACTTTACGGCCAGGGTCAGAACCCTGCAGGCGGTGTCTGAATACTGCATAGCCAGGGTCAGAATAGTAGGATCTCTGGCAGAGTCAGAACAGCAGGATATCAGGAAGCAAGGTTAGCAGCGTGAAGGAACGCTATCGAAGACATCGCCGGCCTCTCCGTCGACTTGTGCCCCAGAGATGGCTATCTTCTGAGCTCTACGACCTGCACACGCACTACTGCAGCTCTCTTATTCTGCTTAAGAAACGATGTAGAAGAGAATTATAGTCTTCCTCCGCATAGAGCTCTAAATTGGTGCCAGCAAACAACGCTCTCTAGTCGTACCCCGCATAGAGCGCTAGATTGGCGCCAGCAAACAACGCTCTCTAGTCGTACCCAGCATAGAGCGATAGATTGGTGCCAGCAAACAACGCTTGCGTCTCACATTTATTGATGATGCAGCGATAAAGTTAGACTGGGTTATGGCGGCTTTTTAATAACATACAACATCGTTAACCTCACGGTGAGAGTTTGATGGAAACCAAGCCTGTCAGATGTTGACGCTGCGGTCACCCTAGAGACGGTTGCACTCTGACTTTTCTCCTCAGTGTGTTCGAACACATCGTTTTATTTACGGTTTTGAGTTACGAAGTTCTCCAGGAATTATTCCTCTCGTTTAAAATTTTACCCTGATTCTCAAATTCTAACACGTTGAAAGATAGAACAGCTCTCGAGAAAACAAGAGTTTAGTATTTCTGGAGAGTGTTATTTCTCGAATACCAGCTCTACAACTCGCCTTTCTTCGAAAAGAGGTAACGCATCATCGACCACTTTACTCTGTAACAAGATCTGATTAAATAAACAATAGATACTAAAGATAGATGCACGTATCTTATATAAAAATAAGCCATTAATATCAATTACGAGTTCGCAAAATGAAGGAACTGATATTTTGAAAGAAATCTGCTGCTATTTTCATAACTTTGTTCCATTTCTGCACCATATCTAAACTATTTCTGAGTCGCTGGATTACCAGTCGCGTCGCAAAAGCTTCAAAATGAGCACAACTACACATCATCACACAATTAAACATCAATTACACATCATTTTCATTCACGGAGTAGAAGCTTTCTCCTCCCACAGAAGACCCCGCTGCTCTGTGTTCGTCAATTTTTTCCTTGAAATTGTTGTTTGTCATTTTATGGGACCCACCTCAGAATCCAAAGACCTGGGATGCATGTGCAATGCATGTGAAGTATTCAGAGCATTTTCCGTGACAGCGCCAGCGATTGACCATCCTTAGCTCTGAAGTTAAAGTACCTGCCTGTCATTCCTTGAAGTATCTGCCCGTCAAAGTATCTGCCTGCCTCGAGAACAGCAAAAATGCCATCACCAGCGACAGTCGCAGTGTCAATAGCATATTAGAAGAAAAAAAGAAACGGCAAAAAAATTAAATTTAAGTTCCATTTTTTTAGAAACGTCAAAAAAACTCGTTAATTCCGCTATGCGCGAGAAGTATTCATTCACACCGTCACTCGCTCAAGCTTAGGATTCAGTTTCTTATATAATAACTTTTCTTCTCCCTAGGTCTCGTTTCCGTGCATTTCTCATTCTAGAGCTTGAAAGAAACATCGCATTTCTGAGATCTTGAAAGCTGAGGAAATCGGAAGATTTATGAGCCCGATGGAGATTTTTTTGTGCTCCTAAGACTAGCTCCGTCTCCAGTACTGAACTCGCTAACAAAAGACGTCAGGATTAATGGGTGTTTCCATAGCATTAATGCAGTGCCGCTGGACCTGGCTGTGCTTCAGGGGATGCAAGATGAAGTGCCTCTCAGAGTTACTTCAGATCGAGTTCCATCAAACTCATGCATTTTAAGTACAAACTGAAATCTTCAAGTTCGTTAAATTCATGTTTGTTGGAAACACACACAGGCTGCTTTAGTTTAACCAAGCACACGCTTGTTGAAAGCATACGTACTTCCCATTGCATGCAGACATCACGTTGCATACAGACTACACCTTGCTTACAAACTTCACATTGAATGCAGACTTCCCGTTGCATACAGACTTCCCGTTGCATACAGACTTCACCTTGCTTACACACTTCACATAGCGTATATACTTCACATTGCATGCAGACTAAGCGTCACATGCAGACTTCAGTCCTTAAAACGCTATGATGAGACAGTCGTGAACACTAATACCACCTGGAGAGAAATTCTTTACCATCAGTATCACCGCACCAGAAAGTCGACCGTATAAATGTTACTTGATGAGCATAGGTAGTTATAAATTTATCCCCTTTATTTATGAAGAATTACTATGGGGAAAAGTATCAACTAGACTAATTAATAAACGGGGACTCGTTCCTAAGACGGGTGACTTTGTTCACTAAATAATTAATTTTCAGTAGGGAAATGTCCAACGAGAAAACTTTTCTCACAACCCTGCTTGCCAGTTCCTGCAATGCTGTTCACAGCAGCCGGTTCCTGCAATGCTGTTCACAGCAGCCAGTTCCTGCAATGCTGTTCACAGCAGCCGGTTCCTGCAATGCTGTTCACAGCAGCCAGTTCCTGCAATGCTGCTCACAGCAGCCAGACTCTCCGGAAGCCTCACCCCCAAGACTCCGATAGGATGGCTATCCAGCCAAACTTTATCTCCACCCCGTCGATAATCAAGTAACCGGCGGCGGTATCTGCGCTTGGGCAGCCAAAATTACAGATAGTTATGTGTAGAACCCCAGCGAAAGAGTTAGACAAGGCAGGCAGGTTTTAAAGTAACATGACCAGCCAATGGAGTGAGCTGTTTTCTAGGAACAATTATCTTCAAAGCCTCACGCACCCTTTGTGCTCATTAGAGTCGCTCAGCTGCTGGGTTCGTGGCCTGAACGGTTGCATCAGGTGGCTGAGCGGCCTATTGGAGGCATGGCTCAATTTTAGGGGGATGTGAATCAATTGTGCAAAAATAGGCGCCTGTATCTTGTTCCAACGTATTTTCAACTGCTCTCGTGCAGGTATTAATCTGGAGCACTGTAGGAATTGTTTCCGTAAAAGTCGCGATGATATTCAAGACAAACAAAAGACCAACTGAAAGTATAGTTGCAAAACTCGGTGCAGATTTCTGTGCGAGAGTGAAAGTTTGGCCGTAAGAACATTTTTATTCAAAGTATTTCGATAGCTTGATATCATTTCTCGGACTCGGAAAAGCTCCATTGACTATTCTCATGTCATATTTTCTACTGGACAATATTTTCCACAGAGCTCGCGCACTACGCTCAGCATAAGCAGCTTCATCACTGAGAGAAGTACAAAAGAAATCAGCCCTAACGCGCCTCTCTCGCTCCAGTCACTGGCTTCCATAGAACCGAAGTCTTCTCGAGCTTGCACAGGACCGCTCTGCGAAGTACATTCAGCCCTCACTGCGAAGATAAAGTGCTTTTCAAATCGTTGGTGAAGTTGCGATATTTTCAAAAGCGATGCTTCGTTTTATGATATCTTGCAAAGAATACTTCCCTTTAAATTAAGATGTACTCAATACGTTATAAAATTGGGGAAGACACTTCTGACGACCAAGTATGGAAGTGTTTCAATTTCGATTTTAACTGCAGCTGTAAAAGTCATGGGAACAAGTGGGTTTACTCGAAAAAAGTATATCAATGAGGAAGCAGATATTTGAGAGTAAAATGAGACCATAGAAAAAATTGACTGAATCGTATTTCAAAAATAAACGTTTAGAATTCGATGTTGTGTGTGTAGCATGTTGATATTTGTGTATTAGTAAGCAAACAGATCCTGTTATAAGTAGCATATATGAAGAACAGGCAGGCTTCTGCTGGGACCGATCCAGTGCTCTATGCGGGGGGCGACTGTAGAGCGGTTGTTTGCTGGAACTGATCTAGTGCTCTAGGCGGCTGGCGACTGTAGAGCGGTTGTTTGCTAGAACCAATCAAATGCTCTAGGCGGGGGTGGCTACAGAGCGTGTCAATACTCCACACAAAATTCCTAATTAGCATTAAATACAAAATGGGTGACATGAACACTGGAATACTGGAAGTTTTGTCAGATAAAAGACATCCAAAACATTACTAGTTTGCAATCAACCTAAAAAAGTGCTAGCGAATTTCCCTCACTGAACTTACACAAAGCTGTATTTTAATATCGTGACAACGCATGAGCTATAAAGTCGACACCAATAAAACAATCATGCCCTCATTATATCGTGAGTCCCATTAATTCTTGTGACGGCAGTGCAATCAGTTTTATTCCTGGACATGACGGGGCAGCTGCCGATATCGCTTTTGATTCAATTTAATAATGCGGGTCCTTTTTTGCCAGGGGTCCCTGACAATCGTCGGCAATTATCGAGTGCATTTCTCGTCCAATGAGGAAATTTAAACCATCGCAGCACGGTTGCGCCGCAGATTTTACGAGGGCGCTCTCAAAGTTTTAGTGTCCACCACGCATCTCGCTGGAATGGGGGCGGTCTCATTCCTGATATTCTGTTAGGACGAGTTTAGGCGTCGTGTTCTACGGATTGGTCGTATGTATTACAGTACACACACTCAGACACACGCGAACAGACACAGACACACACTCAGACACACGCGCAAACACAGACACACACATACACAGATGTGCATTACTGGCCAAGCCAATGTTGTAGATCCGCAACCCTGAGTTGGAATTCGACTAATCTGCCAGGAGTGACACAAATTTATTGAAAGCAACAATTACACTAGGCTGGTGAATTGATATAATTTTTTTAAACGTTTACTTTCACACGGAAGAATTTACCTGATTTCATATCGCAGATTTCTCGTAGATCAATAAAATTTCCTTACATGTTTAAATGGCTGCTACGTATATGTATTTGTCTGATCTCTGAAAACAACAGCTTATGTTTTATCTAAAGAACCAGCTACGTGACTAGAACCACCTGCAGAACCATCTGCTTTATAATAAGCAAAATTTTCTTTTTTTAACTTACAGTATGAACTGTTTCTAATTAACAGAAACAAATGCTTATTAGTCATAGTTTTAACTGTTTTTCTAACCATTATCAACTCCTTAAATTAATGACATTAACTTATTGTTGACATAGGTATAACTTGTCATTAATAAGCCAAATGAACTATTTGTTAATAAAAGTATTAACGGATATTTTGCACGAAAATTAAAATGTTTTAATAACACAATTACCTGCTCTCGATGAATGGAATAAACGGCTTGATAGTAACAGTATTAACTGCTCTTAATAAAAAGAATTAACAGTTTGGCAATAGCTGTATTCACTGCTTTCAGTAAAAGAGCATCAACTACTCTTCAACAACAGTATTATCTGCTGGTAACTGCTGTTAATTGCCCTTCAAATCGCTCGGTCACCAGTAAAGAAACCAATAGGATTTCCATTCACAACTTGAGGGCGTAACGCCCCCGAACTTACAGCAGGAACAAGCGAACACTTTCTTCCTACAAAACAATAGCTATATTGCACACCTCAAATAGTTCACCTAACGACCCAATTACCCTTGATTGGCCGCTGAACAGCCAATCACGGGCTCGAATCACTTAGTCGTCTTGGCCTCGAATCACGACCCTAATTCTCTCCTCCTGCCACCGGCCTTCGTTGAGTGGCGTGTCCGGCACTCCGTCCGCCGTATGAACGCAATATTAAAGGCTTTACTGGTCTGTGCACGATACTCTTCACCGCAACTCCGGCCTTCGTATTCTATTAGGAACTTGGGATGGCTCTATTAGTTATGCCTTATTAAGCCAAGCAAGGGTGGCTGCCCCTCGCATTCGACGCATGGTTCCGCGATGTTCTCGCAGGTCCGCTCATTATCCAACGTTCGAAAAACGTGGGATGCGGAAAATGTTAGCGGAAGTTACAATACTGATTGTTTTAAAAAGTTGAGTTATATTTACAAACGAAAGTTCTTTTTGAGTTGCATTTTCGGTCCTCTTTTGAATAACTTAGGCGGCTAGCAGAGGGATTACATTTTGTTATCCTTGATCTTTCAACCGTATATGATGACATAAGGGAAGGTTGTTAAGAAGACACTCTCCCAACAAATTCTTGCCTGAGAATATTACTGTAATTGATTAGGTCCAAGTTTAACTTTTGCACAATTATTTAAATGAACATTCAGTATCAATAACTCCTATCTTCATATTCTTCTTGAAAATAATTGTCAAATAAAAAAATTAGCTATGTGACAAATATTAGTTTGCTTAAAATATATCATTATATAACACAAAAAAAAACTTCATAAATATGATGTGCGTAAGAAGATTCAGATTCGAATAGAAAATAGACGCGTAAACGTTTTTATAGAAGACTTTTTTTCAGGCAGAGGTCTTCTAGCTGTTCCACAGACGCGCATTCACGCTCGTGAGCGAAAAATTGAGGTCAACACACTCCAGCGTGAACGCGTGACCCCTTGTCATTCATTTCCCTAGTCAGAAATTAATCCATAACTTCCAAGTCTCACGATGGGGGCTAATCGCTATGCAATGGTATTCTGATCACAGTTAATCCATAATTAGCCGTAAAACACTGGAAGCAGCTCGATATTAGCGTTGCAAGAAGTGTTATACTCATTTTAGTCAGCTCATATGGAGTTGCTGTAAATGTTTCAGAGGAAACAGTTTGGGTGTCGCTATGAAACTTTCAGTGGAACAATGTACAACTGAGATCAACTGATGAGCAAAATCCACGTGAAAGTATTGTAGAAATGTCTCAGACTTTTGGTGTTTGTACTACGACAGTCTCACCGCATATGTAGACGACTGGTAAGGTGAAAATTTTGCATAAATGAGTGCCACATGAGATGAATTACGATCAAAAGTTAGGTATTTTCAACTGTGCTCGATGTTTTTTCGGCGCAGCACAAATGATTCTTTGCTTGACCGAATAGTCTCTTCTGACGTAAAGTGGATTTCTTGTGATAGCTGTAGGCGATTATCTCAGGAGTTTGACTGCCGTGAGCTCCCAAACATTTCCCAAAGTCAAATGAAGTTGCGTCATCAAAATATTACCATGACTGTCTGTTGCTCTGCAACTCGTACCCTAGTCTGAAAGTCTTACTCGCACTGTACCCTAGTCTGAAAGTCTGAGTCACGCTGTACCCTAGTCTGAAAGTCTGAGTCACATTGTACCCTAGTCTGAAAGTTTCACTCGCACTGTACCCTAGTCTGGAAGTCTCACTCGCACTGTACCCTAGTCTGAAACCATATTTGAGACTTTCCTTTGTTCGATGTTATTCTCTCTCTTTTTAAGAAAAACCACTTTACAGGGCCAATTGCTATAGACCACCTGCTGTTTCTACAGACTTCAAACTCGCATAGACGACACATCAGATGTTGGCGACTGTGATGACACTAAGGATGACGCACCAACGTGACCAGTGTTAACGCTCCGCTTCCACAATTGTATTTTCACACCCATGGGTGTAATAAAGCCCTTCTGACTGAGACACTGCCTACGATGGAGGTTATTGTATTAAGTGATTAGTTCAATACAGATAGGCTTTGCAACTCTCATATGAAGTGCACTCAGGGTGAATGTTCGAACGAGTTTATGAAGGGAGGCACATTCATGAAGTTCCTCACCTGCGCGGAATCCAAAAGCTGCAACCTTTCACGTGAATAGAACGCCTGCGAGCAGAATTCACAAGCGACATTCCATTCACGTTAAATTGAACTGTTACCTCGCATGACACTTTTTATGGCCCTTAGCCTTTGCTATTCTAAGAATTCTGGAAGATTGAAGGCTTCCAGGAAGGTTACGGGCATCACGCCCTATTTTATGCCTCGCGAAACGGCGGTGAACTCCACTTGATCCCGTCGATTAAATTCGCCTCTTCAACGACATAGTTTCGCTTTGCATTTAAAATAAAGGCATTTTAAACTCGCGCATGAAAATCTGGCCACAAAGTTTAGATAATCTAAATTCAGTGTTTTAAATCTCGAAAATGTATGACGACGTAATTACAGTATTTAAAAATATGAGATTTTAAGAATCTATTTGAATTTTAGTGGCAGTAATCCTGTGTTTTCTGTGGAAGAGGATTTGATTAGACAACTGCATAGCAGAACAATACTCAGTAGTTTAACCTAAAAATACTGAATCAAACTTACGAAATAATATTCAGTGAGACCTGTAAAGTAATATCAAATCAACCTCATGGAACAACATTCAGTGAGATATAAGATGGAATACACAACTTTAAAATAGGCTTTTATCTAATCATCGATGAACTTACAGGGTAAATAAAGTTATCGAAATCATAAATAAACAACCAATATGATTTTGGAAAGGATACCTGTAACATAGGAACTCAGTGAAATATTGAAGAGCAATTTTTACTCTTTTCAACATTCCCATGATGCAGTAGATGGGATTAACTTTTTAATAACTAATGTCTTGACGTATACCTTCCTTTATAGTTCTTCATTAAAAGGCGTAAGTGAATTCTTTTCCAGTCAAACCTGGTAATAATAAACTATGGATTGGCTTAATACTTGTAGAGGCAACGACTGCACCCAACATTCATTTAAACACCAGTGGAGGAGTTACAGTGGGTCAAATAAGTATTCGTAACGTCATGAAAAA
>VOMN01124368.1:0-32633 GCA_014899125.1 Orchestia grillus
AATTCAGCGAAATATCCATCAAACGAGGAGGCACACAACAAATGTATGGATTTTTTGCAGGGTAATCTAATTCTAATTAAAAATCAAAACACCAAGGCAGGTAAAAACGTACTCGGCCTTTGATAAAATTGTACTTCAGAACTTTCAAGAATGGCGTTGCTCATCCTCAGCATATGGAAAATCTGCGATAAATGGCATCAGGTACACATGTTACATCAAGGTCACAAATGTTGAATACAAGCTAAAATATAGGTAAGGTGACCACTTCATTGCATTTATTTTAAAATGTCCAATTCCACAGAAAAATCTTTAGAATTAAGAGATGGATTGAGTTCATGGACTAAAATGTTTTCGGCTGAATTTAATTTCATTGCATTGCTTGAGCCCATTATTTTGAAAATATTTTCGTGCCCTTGACAGTCGTACCGTCATGCATGAACCCTAATTTCACTGTGCGGCGGGTGTGTAACTGGCCTTCCTGCAAGGGTAGAGAGATTTCCTCGCGCTCTGCAACGCGTCACGAGGCGAGTTGTCACGAAATAAATTGGTTTGCTAGCCATCCTCAGTAGTTTAAGCCAGTTTATTTTCGACTATATGTGAATGATGTTTTTGGATTTCTGAGTCTGCATCCCACTTGCCTGTATTTTTTGATTATATTAATGCACAGAATCCATCCATATCCGTTACCTACAAAGGGGAAAAATACTAGCTTGTTATTTTTAGATGATATGGTTACCAAATCAGGAAACATTTCCTGCACTGAGTTTACCTTGAGCTAACTTTCACAGGTCTAGTACTTAAATTTCGTAGTTCAATCCCATCGGTGTAAAAATATAGCCTAGTCATTTGTTCGTTTTCATGGCGCGTAGAATTTTTTGCGACTGATTTTCTTTTATAAAAGTACTGGATTTTGTTTGATGTTTTTATGTCAGAATGGCTATCCTTGTAACCTTGTCTGTAGTATTTTTATTAAAAATTTCACAGGAAGAAAGCAGGTGTCTCAAACAACCAGTAGATACTACCCTCAGTTGGAACTGAAATTAATTTTTCGTAGCGAGTCCACGACAGGAAGTTTTTTCCAGCAAAGAGAGGGAATTTCGTTTTGCAACGTTGTATATCCGTACAGCTGCAGCCAGTTAGGGAATTTGAATTTCAAAATTTCTTCTGAGATATTTATTTAAAATTTGCCAAGCTTTCGAACAACGTCGCGTCGTTCATCATTCAGGGCGGTCGAATTTCCAAAAACAGATTTCATCCCAGGACCTAAGACCTCAAACCTCGTATCACATATACAGAGCCAGTGTACGGCTACGTGCTGTGGAGCGACTACTCGCCATCTCCATGCGCCTGCTGCACAGCGCAAGGGAATGGCTCATGGGAAGGCCAATTACAGGCTTTCTTTACCGTTAGATTAGGCACCATGCGTGACGATACCACCATCCAGTTCACGAAAATAGTTTCAAGATTATGAGCTCAAGCAATGTTATGGATTTAAAATTAGCCGATCGCATTTTAATTCATAAACTCAATCTAACTCTTAATTCCAAAGATTCTTCTACGGAATTGAACATTTTAAAATAAATGCAGTGCATTGGTTACAACAGCAATATTTTAGCTTGTGTTCTACATTTATGTTACCTTGATGCTCGTTTCAACATTTAACCTAATTTCATTTTTCACAGATATTTCGTATACGGATGATGAGCAATTCTTTGATCGAAAGCACAATTTTATCAAAGACGAGTATATTTTTAACTGATCTGCCTCGCACCATATTTTTCTACGATGTGCTCTTCCTTCTGTCTTTTTCTACAATGGGCTTCATCATCAGACAGCGGAGGGAAACGGTCTCATTCAACAGCTCGCGGACATGCGAAGGGACACTATGCACAAACCGGCGGTAACCCAGTGTGGCCAGGGCATAAAGGCCCAAACATTTCAGATATTCAAGATATTCAATATATTCAAAATTTTCAGAACTACAGCAGTCCAAAATAATAGTTTTCAATCTGTGAATCTATACTGTCTGCATTTTCCATTATTTTGAGTCAAAGAGACTCAGAAAAGACAAATTTATTTCTGTCTGTATTATATGATAATTTGTTGTGGTTATATGTTTTTCTATTTGACCACATATTTAGGGACGAAAGGAAATAAATAGGAAAAAATTACGGTCTTGATATCGAGTAAGTGTAAGCGAGACTATGTCAGAGAAGACACTCCGCATCAGTGACACAAAAAAATGACTCTATTTCTCTGAAGATTTACCTTCGTTATTGACGCTATTGAAGCTAGTAGCGGCACCATGATTCGCTGTTGACTTCCATCATGGTAGCACGGCTACGAGTTTGACCTATCAGGAAGGATTAATGCTTAGGTGTGATGCGCTCGGCTTCGTTGAGATTTTTTGAACTACGTGTGGAGCTATGGAGCTGGGCAAGCTTTTCCTAGCTTAGTGTTTCTAGTCCGCTGAACGTGAAAGTAGTTTTCCAAAGTTGTTTAAACCTTCAAAACTATGATGTACGTACCTCACAAAAACATCTAAAAGCGTCATTAAGCAATTTTGACTATTAGTGTGTTCAGTCACAGCATGGTGCCAGACGCATTATAAATCGTTTGTCTTGTTTTTCAATTAAGATAGCCCCGATAGTTCTCCTGCATAGAAACTGTAAATTGTGTAATTTTTTCTAACAAAATTGAGCCGTGACTTTGGTGCTTTCTCTATTCTTGAAAGATGAAGTTTTTGGCCAGAAATGTGAAGGAAACGACTGGCGGGAGGCAGGGAAATCTTTTTCTCTGCTTTTTAAGCGCGCTTCCATACAATTACAGCAATTTGTTCACTGACTACCTCTTCCATATGTAATAACAGTAATAAATATTCTTCAAAGAAATGTAGATGATGATGAGACATTCAAAATATCACAACAATTTTGCATCCTCCCCAGTCATATTATCCCTATAAATAACTAATGTTCTTCCTGTATGACATTTTTGGTCATGATTTTCTTAATATCAAGAAAAACACGTGCACCTGCCTGCTGCTGATACCCTTTCAAGTTTTAGTTTATTAAACGAGACTTGTCAAGCTGCCAGAGCACCGCTGGCTGCAGTACCGAGCTGAAAGATTTGAACGACAGTAAGAAAAAGTCGACCTCTGATGTAACTTTTACTACAAAATATTATGGAATTTGTTATTATAGGGAAATAAAACCATCAACAGACTCTAAATATGTTCAAAATGTAGAGTTCGTTCAATCAATTTGAAAAAGGGGTACCACTAATTCTATAACTGTTGTGAAATTCAGTGGTCAAAATTATAAGAACGATAAACAAAAACCCATTCATTTCCACAATTGTTAAAGTTTTTGGGAGAATATCGTTTAATTTATAGGATAAAACTTATTGTTTTCTTGCACATCCAACATGGTTGCTGAATTAGTGACATCGTTAGTAGTGTGAAAACCGCTAGTGAAGTTACGTACTGATGATTAACTTGGATTGGTAATGTTGGAAAAACTGTGGGAAAGTCTAAGAGTGTTGTTCATGGTATCTTGATAAACTGTAGGGAAACAGAACCTTGGGAAACCAAGGAATCACTTAACAGGCATACGAAAACAACTGATAGGGAAGATCAATGGATCAATAAGCAAGCCAAAAAAATCGATTTGTAACGGCAAGCAATTTCCTCGAAAGAAGTGAATGATGAGCTGTGCACTAATATTTCATGGCACACTGTTTTCCGTAGATTGAATGAAATCAACATGTTTTTCGAGTACCTTCTAAGAAACCTTTCATATCCGAGAAGAACTGAAAGGCCAGGTTGAAATTTGCAAAGGAACACGTCATGTGGACTGGAGGAAGAGCAGGGGAAATGTGGAAATACGTTCATTTCAGCGATGGATCCAAATTTACTAGTTCGGTTCCGATGGGAGGGGGTTCGTTCGACGCTGTCCTAAGGAACGATGTTCTCCTCAATACACTAAAAGTAGTGTTAAGTTCGGAGGAAATAGTATCTCCGTCTTTGGCATGATTCCTGCTACTGGTACAGGACACTTTGTTAGGTTAGAAATAAAAGAAAAAGAAGCAGTACATAAGGAGTTACTGAAGAACCAAGTTATACCCAGCTTGTGAAGTGTAATTAATCATTCAGTTGTTTTTAAGTAGAATAATGCACCGCAGCATACAGCAAAATCAGTTACGACATTTCTTTCTGCTGGGAATGTTACTGTAATGGAATGACCTGCTCAAAGCCTAGACCTTAACCCCATTGAGAATGTACGGAAGACTTTAAATTAAAGATCTAAGGCAAAGAATCCAAGAAATATCGATGAACTGGAAGGATTTGAAAGCAGGATGAAGGACAGTACTTATCGATTAATGCAAGACTTTAATTCACTCCTGTTACGAAAAAAAGTTACGCTGCGATTGAAAGTAAAAGACTACGAGCCAAATACTAATATACATGTACGATATTTTCTATTCTGATACGCCATAGCAATGGCAATAATGTGATTTAGTTTACCGTTCATATCATTTTGATCATTTATTGTTCACTTGTGTTAAAGAATTAGTATTATGGCTTTTTCAAAAATAATTGAACGAACTCCATATTTTAATAGTATTTAGTTTACATTAATAGCTTTATTTTCCTATTATAAAGCATTCCATTATGTTTTGTAGTAGAATTTAGACCAGTTTTTTACCATTTATTATCGTTGTGATGTGTTTGCTCAACACTGTGCATTCGTGACTTGGACGGTAAGGCTTCAGGTTTCATAGAGCTCTGCCCACTACATGTATATTTATTTCATTTAAAATTTTAAAGTTTTAATTTCGCATCAGAGAAATAGAGCTCATTGAGCTAATACCTGTTGGAATTGTAAAATACGTTGCTTGCTTCTCAATTGCGGGTTGTACGATGTTTCAGTGATACACTATACAGCAAAGTTAAATAGAAGATACATATTCAAATCATATGAACTTGAAAAACGTTACATTTCAGTTAAAGCTGGGCGAAACAATAACAGTAAGAAATATTTTTAAACATTTTTTGTAAAGAATTCAAAAAGTACATTACTCGACCACTCTAATAAATGAATTTTACTTTACTAAATATGCTATACGTGTTAGGTTATAAGGACTTTTCTAGATCCTAACGCTGTGAATAAATGCAAAATATCAAGGAGAGCTAAGAAATAAAATTAACCAAAAGCAAGATTATCTTGGTAAGCTTGAACAATTTTGCGAAGTTACTAACTCTTCTTACCATGAAGTTTAGTACTGTGATTAACACTTTTATTCTTCAGAAAAAGTTCCAGTCCTAAGCTCTTTCACCAAAAAAGAAAAAAAGAAAGGCGCAAACCCTTCTCAGTTATCTCAAAGACCTGCAGCAAAGAAGTTAAATCTTCAAGTTATAGGATTCTAGCCGAGAAAAAAATAGATCCATATCTCACGCCCACGTCCACAGTTGACTTTCCTTTCGCGGAGGGTAGTCGAGGGAACACAATTGTACGTACATTGCGGCAATTTTGTACTGCGAGGGTGCAGTTCGTTTAAACTGATAGACCTCTGAATTGGTGCATCCTGTTTCTCCCTGATATAAATTCTGAAAAGTCTCTATGTGAAAGAAGTTACAATGAATTAATACTTGTACTCAGGGGTCTACAAGGGAGAGTTCAGGTTTGGCTGGAAGTTTACTGCACAATTAAGGATGAAATAAGCCATTTTATTTGTCTTCAGTAGCCAAATTGACTTTCATATTATTTTCCCAGTAAATGATTTGGGACAAAACCGTATCTCACATCTCTCTGGAAGGTACGAAAAGATATCTAAGTGTTGTAGTTCCGAGAACATCTTCCCCATGCAATCGTTTCTTTCGGTCGCTTGAACCTTGGTCTCTCGCTCCCTGCTTTTTAAAATCTTTTTAGCAGCATTCATCTCTGCCAAAGGCATTTGAGCTCGCGTCACCCAAGAGACCACCGCAGCAGACTCTCTTTTGACTGATAGCAACCTAATGAACAATCTCGTAATTTGCTATCCAATAAAAATAATGAAAAATTAGCCGTAATTTGGCTCTATTTTCCAGACCATGAAGCTTTGAGCGACGTGGATGCACTATGGCTTCTTCTCCTGCTCGGGATGAGGAATACTTGACTCTGAACTAGTTCTTCAAGAAATGAAAATTGCATTAAAGTGGAAAATTGTTTAATACTATTTTCTATTAGTTTATGGGCTTGGAAACTTTGAAGAGAAGAAATTTAGTGATTTTTACTAAACCGTGTGTGAGGGAGATGAGATTAGCGTACAATAAATACCGAAGAAAAAAATAAACGAACTCTTATTTCCAATCTTAAAAACGTTTAAAATTGTACACCACCTAAATTTACTCTGAAATTAATTTGTTTATCAATGTACAGTGCATTATTATTAAGATAAGAGTAACACAATTGGGATGCATGTATGTATGTTTGCTTCACAAAACTCTTTCGTTTTTACTAACTTGTTTCCGTAGGACATGAACTGAATTAAGTATCCCGATCAAAGTTTTTCATCTAGGATACATAGTTTTGCATGTTTTGTCCATCGCGTTGAAAAACTTACGAATCAAGTATAAATAGCTTGGAAAATGTACTGAGCCCACGAGAATGAAAGACGAGGATATTTCCATACGGAGAAATTTTAAAAAGTGTGCCGAGACCCCACAAAGGGACTCGATTTTCTTAAAGGCAGTAGTCGGTTTCTACAAACGTATGTGGGACGCGCAGAATCTGAGCTTCACGTCTTTCACTGCACCAATACGAGAAAGTAACTAAAAGTAAACTAGTGAGGACGATTCGTTTCTGCTATCTTAGTGAGTTTACTTCCGATCTAAAGCGCCCGTAGCAGACGCTGTTGTATTCCTGTCCTAATCGTTCAAAAAGATTCTTAATGACTAATATATTTCTAAAAATGTAATTAGAATTGTTATCCTCGAATCAGGCATTCGCACTTTCTCTGTTTAAAAAAATAAGAACTCACAAGAACACAACGGAAGTTTTCTGACGGGGGGATCAGAGAATCAGTTCTCTGTGAAAATATTTATTATACTGACAGGAGCCTGGCGGGATTAGTGCAGATCGAGTAGGCGCAAATAATCCTCTGATTGGAATTTCCGCGTAGGAGTGAATAAATGCGGACCTGCGAGCTGAACACGCCGATGTGTTATTGATATCGTGCATGAATTAAGTAAACAAAAATACATATCACATGAAATGAGACATTTTCGGCTCTGCATACATATCGCGGCTCTGCGATCAGTCATACTCATCCTATGAACGTCGACGTCATGAAAAGTTCGTTTACACAACCATAAACATCGTGTGATCATCTAGGGCGTTTTGTCTGCCGCACATTATAGTCGTGATATTGTGTAATCATACAGAGTATGTTCTCATTCATATTGTAAAACCATGCATGCCAATGGCCATCCACATCCGTCGGCTACGTACAATATATACGAACATAAAACATATGGTTATTCAAATGGCTTGCGTCGTACAATCATCCACCTTACACGGTTATGCGCAACACACTGCGTGCGTCATGCAGCTATCCACATTGCGTGGCTATGCGCGACACATTACGTGGAGCGTAGAATTATTCACATTGTCTGGCTATGAACAGCACAACAGCACACTGCGTGCGTCGGCCGGGCAACCACTCGGCACGACCGTCCAACTTGGGCAGCAATCAAAGTCCAGGGACGCGCCTCCGCCAGTCACCAATTACCGGCAAGTCGAAGTCTTCCGTAATGAAATAATAGATAATGCACGGGGTGCGGGGTAATGGGACAATGCCCGGCAAATGAGGGCTTTGAGATACATTTGCGCTAGATCTCAATTAGCAAAACGGCCACAAACAGAAAAGTAAATCAGGTCAGTTTTAGTTGCGGGTAAAATGCAAAGATCTGATAAGAATTTTTCACGATGCTTTTGAAAAGAAATAAAACTTTTAATGTAGCTCAATGGAAAGACCAATAAAAACACGATTCCCCTAAAATTATGAGTTAATGATGGCATAAATGAAAAGAAATGGTAGTCATGCCACATGACCCGTTTTTCGGCCCCACATTTCGAGAGAAAATCTTAAGAAAAGCAACAAAAATTATAGGTAGATCTGGATTTCGATGCTATTATCGGTAAATGATTAGTTTTGTCTTTTGTCTTTTCTTAAGAAAAGCAACAAAAATTGTAGGTTGATCTGGATTTTGATGCTACTACCGGTAAATGATTAATTTTGTACCACATTGAGTCCAATTTTACATCGAGGAACAAAAAATATATTGAAATAAAAGACAATCAATTAAAAAGAACTTGAAATATTACATTTTACGAAGATGACAAATTGGCTTACAGAACTCTTGTATGTGCCGCTCTTTACTGGGAAGCCAACATTAACATTTCGAGAAAAGTAAAGGCATGTGAGTGAAGGCCGTAACATTTCAAAAATAGTAAAAGCATTTTAAAAGAGTAATTTTAAAGATTTACGTCATTTATTCCGCAAAATTGAAGCTGGGAACTTAACTAATCTTCTTAGCAAAACCTGAAAACCAGCTTATAGAAATCTGCAGTTTCGGATCTTGTTGAGCGTTTTAATGCCTAGCTTCAGACTTACATATTTTAAGACATCCTTTTATCTTGAACGATGCTTTTCTCTCTGACACAATCTGAGCAGCACACTCATGACAAATACCGCTCATCACGGATAGCAGCGTAATTATACCCTCTGATGGAAAGCCCGGTAAAGATCACTACTCTGTCTGCGTTGAGGTTTCCTTATTTAGCTGCCAGCGGAGGCTCTTCTTCTTCTCCAAGGCATTACTGGCTGAAGATAAATACGAGGATTAGAAGATCATCTTTAAAATGTAAAAGGTTTTCATTTCTCACTACACCTGTGAATTTATTCGGAGGGTGTGTGACACTGAAGAATGTACTTCAAATCCATGTACATAAGGTGTGTGGAGTCAGTTTTATCACGCATTCGTTTGTAATACTTTCGTCATATTCACAGACTTATTATTATTCAAACACCAAATCTGGCGTATAAGGCACATACAGAAGAAATGAGGTGCGGGTGGAATTACAACTAGGACAAACGACCATGATCAAAAAAGTCTGACCATGAAAACTGTGCGAATGTCTCAAAACGATAAAAACACCATAATCACTTATTAACACTTTGCAGCGTATGTACATGAATTAATTATACTAATAAGAAAACATGAATCTCTCATTGTTCTACGTGACGCAAACCTAATTTGACAAATATGCCCCATAATTAATTCATGCATGCAGTATATTTAGTCAACTTGATGGGGGTAAAATTGAATTTGTAAAATTTTCTGAAATGGGTCACAAAACTACGAGTATGTTACGATTCTAAGTTTTCTTTGTGAAAGAAATCAGACATGTTTCGCATCATTAAAGTTTGCTGAAATATGTTCATAAAGTTTAAGTAACAAGCAGTGGATTGCGTGAAACATGGAGATATTTTGCTTCGAAAGTGATGGCTTTTGACTGAAGTATCGCTAATACATGATTACGTCTCTAAGGCACAAAATGTTCAGGTTTAATTCAATTGTATGATTTATTGTTTTTTCGCCAAGAAAGCCATATCACAAAAATATCCAAAATTTCCTCAGTGGTCGGCACTGACATTTCAGAGCGGAGCAACAAACGCCTCACGACCACGAAAGAGCGCACGCGAGGCCCAAAAAGTTCCTCGGGGGCCAATAAATCACTTATTTATCGAGAGGCAGCCCGCTAGATTCTCGTAAATCTGGGCGCGTTGTCATTCACTGCAGATTTATCTGCCATTAAAAATCGTGGATGCAGTATCTGAGACTGACAACTGAGGGAAGGCTATGACCCTATAAATACAAAGCGTATTTTCTGTGAGATCTTTGTTCCTGACCTTCTAAGTAGGAACTAACTTATGCTTCTTGAAAACTCATTAATGTTTGGCGATAAATTTTTCTTTTCCGTAATATGACATTGCTATTCATTGAAATGGTAATTTTATTCAATCGTAAATTGTACGTGAGATTTCACTTCATTTTTGACACAGCAATTGGTGGTACGTAACTCTGATGGGAATGACAGTTACACATTTACAAATAACCTTGTTTCATCAAATTGAGTGAGCGATTTTAAAAAACCGTGAAACTGCAAAATATTATTTCTTCATATCTATATTTTGTTATTGATAGTTTCATTTACTCATCAATTGTTAGAAGTACGTATGTTATTAACCAATATACGTCATTATTATTTGTACTTTTAATTTGATGCACATCTCTAGCATTGGAGATAGTAATGTGATGTAGACATAGAATTAAAAACTTTTTTGAAAATAACAAGCGCAATGGATAGATTTTGCAAAGTTCCATACTCTCGTGAGCAGTGTTATGACATTGAGGTGAGCTATGGTTCGTTGCCTATTGTTATCGTAAGGGCACGAGCCCGAAAGAGGACGCCTCAGAACACTCACTCCTGAACAGGCTTCCAGGGCGGACACCATACATCGGTAAACCTGTTCCCTCGCCTGGCTCTGCATTCAGGATGAGAATTTCCAGAAAGTTCTTTTTCTTTACATTTACGTTGCGCTATAGGACAGAAATCCATCAATAAGCAAGGACTCATTCGAAAACTCTCTGAACATCTATTCAAACACAGCTTCTTTCAGTTCTATTGACGTTAAACCGAAAGGGAACCTTACGTTTTCTTGCAGAAAAAGGATTGCTTATGTTCGTGTCAACAAATCTTGGTGTGAGGGAATAATGCAAACAAATATTACAATTCTAACCGAATAGCCCAGATGACCACTATTTCTAGTTTCCCCTATTTCCAATTGAGTCTCTTACAACTACTCTGCGTAATATGTTGACCACTTTTGCCGATGTTCTTTGACCCAATAAGGGCATCATAAGGAGACTTTACAAAGCGTTTTTTAGGTCGTTAGCTTAAGAATACTCCGCCCTTCAGGGCTGCAGCTCAGCTCGCCATTGGTCGAGCCTGACGTCAGCTGGTGCTATCCTGAGAGAACGCCCTTTCGTGGGTAGAGATGGACTTCGTATCGGACTAGTGGCTAACACTTCACTTTCAATAAAGCTACTATGGCTCATGAAACTTCGGTTGGAACGAATGACTAACATAATGATAGATTTTTCTACTAACGAGTCTGTGGAGTATCGAAAGAGTAATTTTTCCACCTCGGCGTCCAGCAACATAAAAAGTTGGCAGAGCATACGGAGTGCCACTTGTATTGTTGCTATGAAGTGAGTACCTGGCAAAGGCTCATCTCTGCAAGACTGTTCAGAGCACGTGTAGCTTTGATACTCTGAGGTCCTCTATAGGACACACTCCTGGACTACGCTTGCCCCAGTGACTTAGTGAACAGGAAGTGAATGAAGATCTTGATGATGTGATCTTTCAAGTCAATTTGAAAACAGTCAATTTTAGGAAATCCTTTTGAACGAGGGCAGTAAATTTAAATATGGAACGTGAAAATATTTTGATGCAACTTTGAACTTTGATGCAAGTGAATTTATATGCATACAGATGAATGTGTTTTAGAAAAACATGAGCGCTAACCTAAAATTTTTTTAAATTTGAATAACCCTTCAAAAATATTTACATTATTTTTAAATGAACCTCTTAATTTCTAGAAATCTTGGGTTGAGAAATTCAAAATCAGAGTTGCTTATGTTTGCAATGCGTTTCAATACGCAATACGTGGTGCGAAGTACGGGGGGAATTCTAGCTCAAGATCTGTTGCCTGCGCTCCAGTCACAATTGACCTCAAAATGCTGCACTAATAAATTTCATTCATGAGGAACTTATTCTGACTTGACATGATAACTTTCGCTCTATCCAATGAAATAGCTTTGATTACATTTACATTGATTGTTTGTTTGCCTTTCAGAATTAGAATCACGATTAGCCTAAGAGAAACTCGTATTAATAATGGATTAAATTAGTTTAACTGAACCGCTGGTTTTCATTTTCTTTAAATTTTTTTTTATTAGTGACAGCAATAAGTTTTCTTGATGACAAAAAATAGAAAAATGAATACGAGGTGCTGTTGTCTTCCTCCTGAACTGCGGATCGGTCGTGCTGTCCCTTCACTGGCGCAAAATTTCGACGCTTGAAAAATCAGGATTGGCGTATTTGATGAAGGTTCACGCTAAAACGGTAGAAATTGATGAAGGAGAGAACATACGGGTGAATAGCAATTCAGATTGTACTTTAGTCTGAATGAAAATATGAATGAAAGAACTGTTCAATAGTTTTCAGCCTCTTCGCATGAGAAGTAGCAGCTCACACGGGACCAGTTCGTGGAAGTTGAGAACTGCTGCACTATCACCGTTCTAAAAGTTCTTCATTGGTTCTGCGTTGTATTTCTTTTCGGGTGTAGCCATGGTGGAGTTGGTGGAGTGCCTGGAGAGCTACACTCACACTCCACTCTCTCCACCGCACTCCCTCTCCACGCCGACCACAACAGATATCACCGAGGTACGTGGGAGCAGCGAGGGGCGGTCCAAAACTTCCAAGACCAATGAAGTTTATTCGTCAAAATAACGTACTAATTCTTTTGCGAAAGATCCGTTGTTATCAATACATTTATATAACCTGTGTTTTCGTGGGTAAATTCTGTCTTTATAGAATTACTGGGGCTGCTGGAAATTCCAGAATAAATTTCAGATCTTGATTGAAAGTTTTTGACTGCCCTTCGAATGCATGTGGATGTCTAGCATGAACAGCGCTGAAATGAGCCAGAAGGATGAATTTTACTAACTTTATGACGAGTTGTTCTCCTGAAAGCAAAATGTTTACCAGTTACTAGAGTTTTTAAACAATTAACTTAACTTATATAGATATTTATTTTGATGCTTGGGGGTATAATCGCTTATGAAAAACTGTGTGAAGAAGTCGCCTCTTCTGTTACCAAAAACACTATAGCAGCCTCAGGAAATTTAAAAACGTCATATTTTTTAGGTGTTCAGATCATTTCCGACCCCGAGTTAGTTAGGAGAGACTCTAATAAGAAAGGTATATGTATATTATAAAAAATTTCTTTCTATACGTGCTTTTCGTACGATTTTTTAAAGGTTGGCGTATTCTGAGAGCAAATTCGACAGCAAGGAAAAATTTGATTTCTCTTCGAAAATATTTTTTCAAAATCTGAATTCGCTGGAACATAACATCATGAAAAAATTGAAGCATCTCGTGAGAAAAATCAACAGTGTTTGGAAAGCATAGATCAGGCTCGCAGCTCATCCAAGAACATTATCTTAATAAATGATACGAGCAGTTATAACCCATAGCTTCTATTAAATAATGTGCCGAAGATTTCATCAGGAAAAGTCTCCGGAGCTTTACCATAACATTTCAGCCAATAACCGCCATCTACAAAGGCTAAGATCTTAAGCCTGCCTGAACTAAAGATTTTATCATAAGCCATAGAAAAGTGACCTCGAAGTGGTAAGCTGCTCTGACAGCTCTGCAAAGCACAATATGCTTTACTGACCACTCTGTATCCATGCTAGTCCCGGGAAAAGGAGCGTTCCTTCCAATAAATATTGAAATTTTTCGATAATTTATCTCAAAAATTTCCGAAACGAAGATTTGCTTGAAAATGTCGTCAGTTAACGATGTATAGATATTCCTATGATTTAGAAATAAAGATCTATGCTTAGATGATAATTTCGGATCCAAGGTTTAAAGGAAAAATGCTGTTATGGTGTTCCACTCCGAGCACCAGTCACAGACCTGGACGGCACACTGTTGCAAGAACGCTCATCATTAGCACTGAATGGAGAGCTCGAATCCATTTAATGATAGAGATTCATCCGTTTAATGACCTACTTAGATAACTCATTATGCACGAATTAATACATCAAACTAGCTACTGAGGTACAATAAATTGCGAGTTTCTGAACCTTTTTCCATTTGCATATTTCTATGACATCACTGACTCATACGATACAGTTTACTCCTAAATACCAATTTAAGTTCTGATGAGTAAATTACATTCAAATAATATTAACTAATAATTTAATGCTTGATTAGCTAATAAATAAGAACAGAATAAGATAATCTAGAATATCAGTAATTCACCGTAAGACATGATATACTCTAAAAAACTATCACTTTTTCAAAAAGAAATTAATTGAGGACTGAATAAATTAAAAACGCAATGCGTACAGTGCTTGACACCTACTACTCTAGTGGGTGAAGGCATTAGAGTTGCGGGTGCATTGGAGCTGTACCCACCCAGCTTGTAAACGTGGAAGAGTTGGTATCCGATTTCTGAATAAAGTAGAGCTGCTCTAAAGTTGAAAGTTGACCCAAAATTGAGAGTTACTCCAATGTTGCAGCACAATTAGCGCCAGAGGCCGTATTATCAAGACTAGTTACACGCTCGCAGCGATCAGCTGGCAGAATAAGTCCAGCTAAGTGAACGTAGCTACGATGAGTGCTATGATCATCAAACAAGTTATGTACGCTCGAGATTTTCATGCAAATTTTCGCGTAGCTTTGCGACACCTCAGAGCTCACGTAAATGGAGTTACGTTGAGCGTAAGTGTATATATACACGGACTGCTGTGGCCGAGATTCACGTGATAGTTATGCTTTCTACAAAAATTTGTGTTGAACGTATATGATAATTATGAAGTACTAGAAAACCGGTGACCCGTTGGGTCTAATAAAATTTAAATCATGAATTGCTAATAAATAGTCGATACTACAGAAACTCGACTCTTATAGGCAGACCGTATCCAGAAATATATCTTATGCAGTTAAGTCTGTATGCACAGTACAGGATTAAACGAAGAATATAAATTTCGAATATCTCAGAGCCTACGCAGAAACGATTCTGCTCTCTTTCTCATTCTCGTATCCAGTTTACTATCTTGCCCGACTTAAATTCCTTTCTTTTACATGACATAAGTGTATATTTTATCTTCTGAGTACGGTTTTAAGCAAGCAAACAAATAAGACGACCAGAGTTTTAGTATTATACTAGATTAATTGCGATTGTTAAACTTTACTTGATATTGTAATTTCCTTTATTTTTATGAGAATTCCATAATTTATATATATTTCATAGAAAAAAACAATATTTGATTAGTGCATTAAAATAATATAAATTTCTTGCAGAGGCACACAACATTTATTTTGCAAGCCATAAATTGATAGGTATTCATATCCTAATCTTTTAGAGGGAATCAAGTACCATCATTTGGTAGGAGCTGCCATAGAATCTGGTTTTAATGAAATAACGAGCCTCGTTTCTATGATCCGACGTCTGAAATTAATTAAAGCCATAATATAGTCATCGCAAAAATCTGCCGTCGTCGCTCCGCCTCCATTATCACGTGACTACCATCTCATCTATAGGGTGGCCAAGAAGTAACTGACCCTCGTATTGATGAGTACATAGGATACTAAGTTATATAGAATGCTATTAAAATATGGCATCTTAATTAAAAGGGTCAGTTACTGCTGGGACACCTTGTACAATGTTTATAAATTCCGGCCTTGTGTTTGGTTATCGGCCATAGTGCTTCGATAATACCGTTTTGCGTAAGTTCTCGCTAAAATGTCTTTGATAATACCACAGTTACAATTAGCGTACGCTGAACGTCTGACAATTTACGGTAGCTTTGATAATCCGGCCCCTGAATTGTATTTGCACTGGAGCAAGTCCCAAAACGTGTTAGAAATTACTACTCAGTACGTATTAACTACCATGGGGACGTGAAGTCCAGATTTTCTTGCAAATATAAGTGATGAATAGAAATCGCTATGTACACGAAGGGTTCAAGTATCGAATGCAAACAATCAAATCTATATTTGCGTCCTTATTCAATAAGCGTGCAATCTAGTATAATACTAAAACTCTGGTCGCCTTGTTTGCTTGCTTGCTTGCTTGAAACCGTGCACACGTTTGTCGGTCGGATCTGAGATATTCGAAATTTATACTCTTCGTTTAATACTGTATTGTGGATACCGACTTAACTGCATAGGATATATTTCTGGATACGCTTTGATTTTGATAAATATTTATTTGACCCAACGGGTCACGTGTCGTCTAGTATGTTATAAATTAGTGAATTCACATCTGAACTGTTTATTCATTCACGCCAGCCTGTTTCTGTAAGATTTTCTGCTATTAGCAAGATGTTTTATTTGTTGATGCATGAGAGCAAAACTTTAACCGAAAATTTCTCATCACTCTCTTTGGCACTCAGAGGGAGGTCCCTGCTAGTCACAGGCATCGTCTAATCGACGTAAGTCACTTTCCGGAACTTTATTAGTTCATTTGAAGTATTTATTCTAATTATATTATTCCACCCATGAAGATTCTTTTGAAGTATTCGCACAGAAAAACTAGTCAATTTTGCCCCAACCATAAAGTGGCTTGTTTTTTTTCATTTAACGTCTTGTTTCCGGTACGAAGAGCTTGCGGAACTGTTGCATGGCTGCAGTCCAGCACAAATATTCCATGAACATCAGAGTGCACCACCAAAAACAAAAGCTGCATCTTGCAATCCAAACGGCAGGCTCGTGCCCTTGTTTGATCAACGGGCAAAGGTATACACAAAAATGTGTGATCCTTGAACCGCTCTTAGGCAGCCATATGGAATTGTTTACTTGCTAGTTAGCGAAGCTCGCCCTGGTCCGCCGCTGGATAGTATTGATGAGGGCAGGCAGGGTATTTACATTGCATTTTTAACGTGATCATGCTCTCATGTGAATTTAGTGCTCAAAATAATGAGGATATCATTCAAACGGTGTCAGAGAAGCGTTTAAAACGTAGGGGAAAGCAAAGCTTTATGTTAAAGCTAAATGGAAGTTCCCCTGTCGAGGAATCATCCTGAGTCACTCAATTTCTTTCTTCCCAAGGAGTCATTGAAAGGCATGCGTCTAATAGAATCGAATGTAAAAAAAGGCATATTTAGTTCAATGAATGGCTAGAGACATTGTGTGGCCGCAAAGTATTCAAAAGAAGGTTCACGCATTTACGAAATTTTTCAAACAGAGACTAGAATAGTTTACCGCACGTGGGTTCCTGTGCATCGACTGTAATTGATTCAGTAATTTGATTTTTGTGACAAAAAGGTAAATAAATTTCCTTGAACATCTACTCAAATCGAGGAGCACGCATAAAATATAAAAGACTCACTGCTAAGCTCAAAAGTTAGTTTGAATGGTGTTTCATATTGGTAAGTAAATATGAATTTATTTCCTTAGATCTGCATGCTGTCAAATTTCACTCGCATGTAAATTAGCGTGCACATTAAAGTCACCTCTGCTGACTTGCATGCAGTAAAATGCAACCCATTTAAGTCCTTGAATCATCCTCTCTTTGTATGAAACCGTAAAACGGAATGATAAGGACAAAGTTCCACACAAGTTGAAGTTCAATGTTCGAAATTCTTTCCAGTAGGGAATAATTTGACAAGAGATAGATGGTGTTAGGTCGAATGAGCCGCTACTGACATCTATACTCGTCCTTCACGAGACACACGCTTACCCAAGAACTCGAGTCGGACTTTTACGACAAGATGAGCTTTAAGGCAGCCATCGTAAACCGACGCAAATAGTCATAAATCCCTGAAAATCGTCACAGATACTCGTAAATTGCCGGAAAACGTCGTTATTCGTCGTAAACATGCCGCTGGCATTGACCGCACCAAGTATGTTGTGACGCATACAAGTAATGAGACTGTGTACCAAAGAAATCTCATAACGCTTACACGGCTTCAATTGAGCTACCTCAGCCTTTTGGTTACCCGCACAAAAAGCGCCCTTATGCAAAGAGGCATTTTATGGAGGTGGAGAGGGCAGGGGGAGCCCGCCTGCGATGCTCCAAAGGACCTTCCGCAGCTTGTTTGAGGCCGCCACGTTTTATAGAAGCAAAGCAAGAACTTCTCATGGCCCTTGGATGAAAGTTGTTTGTCTAAGAAATTTTCTACTTGGTTATTGAAGGAGAAGAGCTTAGAAGTCATTAGGCTGACAGTATAAATTTCTGAATGAAGAACCGCGCTCAATAGATGTGGCTGATGGATGCGGGCTTACCTTTTCAGAGAATTGAATTGAAAGGTTCAGGACAAGTTCGTAAATATTGAACCTTCGATTAATGAATTCGATTCTTCAGATAATTCTGCTGATGCTGCCAAAGTGTGATTCAAATAAACGTTAGGTTTTTGACCCAAAAATTTACAACTCTCTTTAAAGGTATTATAAATCCTTGTTTTAAATTCCTGGAAGTGCAGTTGGCGACACACAATTCCCAACGCAATTTTTAAAAGAAGGATTCAATTTGGATTAAATCGAAAAATCCTTCACGAGGTAAAATTTTGCTCGCAGAATATCCATCTTTTTTCTTGTGAGCCTTATTTAAGAAGGCAAATAGGTTTTTCATTTGATTATACTAGCATTTGAAGAATCGCTAGTTCAACTGTAACATAAATGTACGTACTTCAACTACAGACGCTAACAGACCCTAACATATTTTTTTTTCACCAACAGATGTGGCAAGATATTGAAACCTTACTTATGGCGGAAACCTTCCCAACATTTTCCCCCTCTCCGATAACTCCAATGTGGTCTCCCCCTACATCAAGTCCAATCATCCCACCAACTCCAAGCCCCGTCCTACCAATCTCAAGTTCTCAACCAGGACCAGAGAAAATACAGCATAGGCAATCCAATCTGGAGCAACAGATGTCTTCGTCTTCATCCTCCTTGCACCCTTTAACTCCTGTGTCCAATTTTAGTCCTCCAGGCTCAGACCACTTTCGTGATCCTTTTTCTTGCCCCTGTTCTTCTAATACACTGAACGCAACTGCCAGCATGAGTTCTGTGGTCACAAAAACAATTTTTTCTTCGTCTCCTAACGGAAATTATAATCGTGACGGGTTCATAGCAGATCAATCGGGATTGGTATTTACTGACCTATCGGATGCCACTCCTAACTCACAAGACGGTCGACGGTATTTGCAGTCCGGTAATGCTCATGTGGATTGCAATGGAAACAATGCCTGGAAAGACACACACTGGTTTGATTTCCAGAAAGGGGTCGGCAACTCATATTCTCAGCCTGCAAACTATTCTTATATTAAAGATGATTTCAGTCAACCTGTGGGGCCTCCATTGCCCTCAATGAACAGCCCTGGGTTTCCTCCTGGGCCATCGTTTAGTCCTCATTCATTTCCAGTCGACACTATCGGAATTGGTGACCATTATATGAAAGATAATAGCATCAACGATGGGTCTTCTATTGAACATCTGTTCTCCCCTTCAGAGTGTTCGTTGGCAGCGCTGGAGTCTGAAACCTTCCCTAACATTCCAAACATAACATCTCAGCCTGACTACACAACTGGGACCGATCATCCAATTTCATGCAACCTTCAGCAGTCAGTGGAGCCTCTGACCTCGCCTGTTATCGAAGACTGCTCGCTTGAAGTGTGCCCTCCAGTCAATGAATTCGTACTTTCGGCTAACGAGCTCTCCTCGCTCTCGGCCACTAACTCCACTGTTTCCGAGTACAGTGTAGCTAGAGTTCACAAGGAAGAACCAACTAACAGCGACTCATGTCGCAAATATTCAGCTAACTGCGGACATATGAGCATGAATATATCACCAAAAAGTCTTAGTGAAGAAACCATTGTTGCATCAAAATCTGTTTCCAACAGAAAAGGGGGAAAGAAAAGGACGCGTAATAGACATAGTCCTCAAATTCAAACAGTCGATGAAAAAATTGAGCCATCAAAGATGCCTAAGATAGAACAAGAAGAAAATATAAAGTGCGAAAAAGCAGAAAATTCGGCTCTAAAATCAAGAGGTGTTAACTTACACACAATTGTCAATGCATCTGTTGTAAAGAAAGTTCCCTCACCAGATTTTACGACTTCTTTGTCACAATACAATGAACTTCAAACGAGCTTTCAGCGCATTGATCCAAAGAATCATTACAAAATCCACAAGTACACGCACTCAAACCCGAAGTTTGAGCCTTTAGATGGATCCTCACCTACCGATAAGAAAGTCAATTCTAAATTTTCTCTTTCTGCAAGCTCGAATTCCGATCGACAGAGTGACAATGAATCAGTCCGGTCAACAGAGAGCTCTGCCAGGTGTTGCGCTGATAGCAACGCCAACAGTAACTTGAATGAAACCTCCGACGGTGAAAATCAAATCAACGCTGAATCCGAACCGTTTCGCAAGTGCCATAAAACTGATGAGTATTATTCACTGGGCAGCAGTCCGAAGAGTAACGTTAATCCAGCCCTAAATTCTTCTTTGCCCCTGCATGGGACCGTTTCCGAAGCTATTTCGGATCATATCAGCTATGACATGCACCTAAATGTACAATCTTGGCCATCATCGGCATACCTTGGCACCAGCAGTTACTCGACGACTTTACAACACTCGAGCTACCCCGCTGAGTATCCTGGTTACTATTGCTCTAACGGCTATCCTTCCCCTTACCTCCCTTGGTCTCAAGACCCTCCACCTCTTACCACGATTCCACATCCTCCACCTCCTCCGCCTCCACTCACCGGTAGCCTTGCCTCTAACAACCTCAACAATGGCACAGCTCACAACAATGCGTCATTGACGAGGATTTCAGGACAACCAACGATGGGATGTCAAACCGATGCGACATCTCTTCGACCACCGCCTTCTCAGCAACAGCAACAACACGCTGTTCAATACCATCAACATGCACAACAACATCAACCTCAACAACAGCAGCAGCAACCACAACAGCAACAACAGTCGCAAATTTTGCAACAGCAGCAGAATCAGCAGCAACCGCCGCCGAAACCGAGAAGACGAAGAGCAAAACGTAAAGTTACAATTCACAGATGTCCGTACGAAGGCTGTATCAAGACGTACATCAAGTCTTCTCACTTAAAGGCACACTTGCGAACGCACACAGGTGAGAAGCCTTACCAGTGTTCGTGGAAAAGTTGTGGATGGAAATTTGCAAGATCAGACGAGCTAACTCGGCACTTCAGGAAGCACACTGGGGACCGACCATTTCAGTGCCGCCTCTGCGACCGGTCTTTCGCTCGCTCTGATCACCTCAGTCTGCACATGAAGAGGCACATATCCATATGAAGGAGGCTTCATAACTGATTTCATCTCAGCTATTCAGGGCTTAGATTTTAGTATACCACGTGAATGGTTATGGAGCGATATAGAGTATTATGATAATCTAGTGTTATGATTACTCCTGAACGGTTAGAAAGTGTCTACTGTAGATAAATTCTTGTTTTTATTTTGAAATCTTGTAATCTACGTAATCAGTTGATTTTCTGTTATTTCCAAAGGAACGGCATTAACACACGTGTTTTGCCAAATAATTCAATTGTCGAAAATTGGCATCATTATAGTAGAATGATGCTGCAATATTTGCTGATCTCTAACATACTGAATGAGTGACACAAGTATCATGATATTTAAGATCTTGCACTAGACTCTGCACACCAGCGTCATTCTGATGTTGCTCCTCGGGAACAATAGCCCAGAAATGTCGCTGTGAATTGCAGTTTTACAAGCAAACGCCGTTGAAAAATGGTAGTTTCTTCGGCAACATGACACTTTAATCTTTCAATCCAAAGGACATCGGGACAACTGTTCGACGAAAATTTGCAGATACAACAAACGAAGAGGAGCAAGAAATCTGTAATGTGTTGACGCAAAATCTCTGGTGGAGATAACAAGCTGGCGTCCACCAAGTTCGGTGCAACACTTACGGGGCAGTCGTGTGTTCCAGTCCACAGCATCGACCACATTCTATAAGCAGGTGAGAGCAAGAGATTTTAATATCTACACTTAATCTCTTATAAAAATCAACAAACGGTAGGATTTCCACTCGATGATACGCTCCATAGTTTCATTTACAGCTGGAATGTATTCATGGGTGAGGTCCGCCGTTGTATTAGTTTTGGGGTAACATCAGCGTTAATGATCGTAAAAATCTATACCTTGGATACCTTCGAGATGTTTGGGCCTTCACGCCTGGGCCACACTTGGGTGACGCCGCTTTTTTATAATCATAGTTCAATGATAATTCTAGAATTTATTCTCAAAAAAGTCATTATGTCGTGACAATGTAACTTCAAAATTTACCGCTGTAGAAGCCTACTGTTCTGTGATCTTATATCAGCTTAAAAATTTCTCTCTACTATAAGACTTATAATTATAAGAATTTTACCATACCTACGGTGACGAGTACAGATAAGCATGGCACCGTTGTACACAACTACCATTCCATGGTGACCATCAGTACCTCGCTACTCATCCTTAGCATTGAAGCAGTAATGAAGCCTAACTTTCGGAAGGTGCGAAAGTTACAGGAGCCAGTGATGGATGAGAAGCCAGTGATGGATGAAAAGCCAGTGATGGATGAGAAGACATAAAACTTTAATTGCATGACACTGATTTTGACTTTAATATCTGCTTAAAAACTGTAAATAAATTATTTTTTAGTACCGTAATGTACAATCAAAATTTCTGTTTTCATATTAAGAACTGTTATGATTTACTGACGTGATGATTTGACTAAAATAAGTATAGTTTTATCAATTATAGTGAACAATAACTATGGCTTTAAATATTTTAAACGAACGCGTGGTATGTAAAAATTTTACTTTACCAGTTAAAATCTGAATGTATTCTCAAGGTAAGTGTAAACTAAGTAGAAATTACTATAGCACTTAAACGTAGGTCAAAACTGGGATTTAAGAAGTTTTGTTTACTTCATAATCATTGTAAAGTGAAGCCAAATGAAATAAACTGTAAAATGAAGCAGTTCCGTGAATTGAGTTCATGACAGATGCGTTGGCATTGAATATCTGCAGTAAGTTGCGTTCCATATTGTCACGATCGGGTCAGGTCAGCAGAATGATCGCAATGGGCGAAACAGGGAATCGTGTTTGTAGCGTTAGCACTCATTGTGAGCGAAATAAAACAAAAGGAAACAAGGAAAATGCAAAAATCTTAAAACCAAATGAAGCAGAAACACTATTGCGGAATGTACAAAATACGTAGCTGAGAAGTTAAATAGCGTAGAAGCAAATTGAAGCGGTACAATCTTGTAGCGGTTAAATGTGTCACATCGTAAACCTGAGGGAGTCAAACTATCAAGTGCAAAACTGATCTCATAAAAGATTAGCTCGTGACTTGAGGAAACGAGAATATATATGAACAATGAACATACGAAGATTAAAAAAATTGCTACATGAAGACCCAAATTTGCCTCTAGTTTTGAGAGATGGTCCTTGGATCTCTCAAAAAACTGACGACGCCTGTCTAAGAGTCCGTGTACAGCACCACACAAAAGATGCAAATGATACTTAGCAGATACTGGAGAGGAGGCCTGTAGCGGCTGGTGTGCGGCATGGGCTGCTGCAGTGGCATTCACTTCATCACTTGACGGGATTAGCAGTGCTAATTGAAGGGACAATAATGGGCTTAAGTGGCGGTCAGCATTAAGCCTTCACTTCATTAGCGAAGGACACACAAGATGTTCGTAAAATCACAGGCCAGTTCCGAGTACTGCCCGCATCGCAATTCGCTGCCATGGGCACACACGAATCCTAATATTCCATACAATGCATCAACTCCTGGCTGACGCCCTGCGAACAATATCTAATTAATCAATTTGTTTTGCTCTCGTAGGCTATTCATAATACATATCTGTTTCAAAAAATTTGTTGTTGAATGATGTGACATCAATTGATTAATGATTTTCTGAAATAATTTAATATTTTCAGCATCAGTTAATCATTTTGCTCCCACCAGTTGTGAAACAAATCACTCGCTGTTAAGAGTGGTGTAGTCAAAGTGGTAAGTTATTGGACTTTGAAGCATACCTTTTCGGGTAAATTATTACAAGTCTGCGCTTGTGTTACAGGGTACATTATTCGGCGGAAAGTACGACGCAAGCAACTAACCATTTATTGGCAGTGACGATTGCTAAAAGAAAGCATACCTGAAGAGACATGAAAAGATGTCGTGTGCTAACACTTAACACTTTTTAAATTATTTTTAGTATTCCTCAGAGCAAGACAGCAAGTTTAATCCTACATAGTTCTGACTTGTAGGTGCACTGCATACCCGTGTCATTTCTGAAATGATTCATCTTAATAAGGTTCAAAAGCATACAGGATTGTATGGGTATCCAAAATAATTACCTTGATATTAAATATTCATTAATACCTTTTCTGTACTCTTGTTTGGTATCTTTTGTCATTTCTTTACGAGAGAATGTAGATGCTGTATTTATTTTCGGAAAGTGCCGCGGTAATAAAAACCAGACTACTTGTTTGGGGCCATCACGAGTACTTGATTATTGTTTCTTATTGCACGTACACGGCTGCCAGCAAAATTTTCCTTCGCAAGCTCAAATGTCGTTTGACTGAAACCCAAATGTCGTTTCGAAAATTTTGATGATGTTTAGCTTGGACTACGAAGTGTTGTGCAACACAAAACACGCAAATAAGAGTTTTGCTGAAATTTGATAAAGAAGCGCAAAATAAAGGACGGAAATCGTCGAAAACTGTTCAAGTTGTCAAATATTAAGCAATGCTAATGCCTACTGTTAACAGATACAAACACACAGCGGCTAATGATCAGAAAATGCAAAGATGGGATTGTTTCCGAAGCACCTACACTTGTAAACTGGATTTCTCATTTAGATTCGTACGTTGGATCATTATTTGTATATTGGATTCGTCAACAAAAAAAATAGTTCCCTTTCGTCATTTGTTAAAAATAAAACTCAGTTAATGGTTGTAACAAGCACTACACTAGTGTGTTGCCACTTGAAACCATAAGAAGAATGATAAAATTATGATTTTATTCCATATTTAATACAGCGGTAAAATTTGAGGAATCTATTAAGTAAGGGATTCAAAACTTTATGATTTCATAGACTAAAATATGGTTCTATTCTATTATAAATGCAGGGGTAAAACGTGAAGAAACCCTTGAGTTAGCTGTGCAAAATCCTAATCCCAATAGATAGAAATCCTTATTCGATCATAGATTGATAGAACTGCGCACGTAATATTTACCTCAGTTCGTTGGAGTCGTTAAAACGAGGAAAAGTGTTACCAAAAAGTTTCACACAGTTCCAGAATTCACTTTGGATTTTCAAAGACAAACAATCACCCGGGCCACCCATTTTTAAGGGAGTTAAAGAGACAGGTGAGCGCGTCCATAGATAGTTGGACCATGTCGTAAGATAATTATACGGATATTCACACACGCTTATATAAAGCGGCTGAAACTATCTTGCACTGGGCGTCTTTATCGGTGTTGACATTGCGGGAACACTCCATTGTAATTGTTGCAAACACGGCAACGGCGACAGCGTGCTCGTATGGCGCTCCAGAGCTATATTTCGCAAGACCAGCTAGAAATTTAACTGCGAATAATGCAAGTCAAACTGTGACTCGATACTAGAAGGCGCTGTTTTTACACTTAGTTCTCGAAACGTCGAGGGCTTTAAATGTTTTTTTCATGCCCAGCATTGGAGATTATCAATCAAATGAAGGATCACGGTAAATCGAGCTAATGAATATTTATCTATAATTTGAATTAGCACACTCCAGAGTAGCGTTTTTTTGAGCTCACGGTTAAAAACTCAACAAATATTCGTATCTACCTTTTATGCTTTGAAGTTTTAACCCCAGTTTTTGCTAATTTATTATTTCGTTCCTTGTGCCACTTGGTCAGCTCTACTATTCAAAATGTGCTTCGGAGTTTGTGGGGTATGGGCTGCACGTCATTTTATTCCTGCGTCGCCAACAGCACTTACATGGACGGTGAAAGCTCTGTAGTATCACACACTGCTAACACACTACGTTGAGAAGCCGTATCCAAGTGTATGAATTTTTTCTACTGTCAGAAGTATCACTGTGTAATGATTAGATTTATGCAACATTTCGGGTACAGCTTCCATCTGCGTGGCGCCAGGTCTATGACAAACATTTCGCGTACAGCGCCCATCTGCGTGGCGCCAGGTCCATGACAAACATTTCGTGTACAGCTCCCATCTGCGTGGCGTCAGGCCTAAGACAAACATTTCTTGTACAGTCCTCATCAGCCTAGCGCCGCGTGTCCGGCTCTGGAAATAGAAGCGCAGAACAAGACCCTGCTCACTGCTAGCGCATGGGCTGCACATTATTTTTACGAAGCTGCTGTCGGCGCGTCGTCTTGTCGTATTTCGTCTTGCATTGGAAGAGCCCACACGTTGCTGATAAGAAGAGCCTCATGTGATCCATTGGAATTTTAGAATACATCTTTTAAAATAGCTGCTGCTTAATACCTGAAGTATTTCTTAAGCATACTCGTACTTCAGACTGACTGACAGAGAATAAGAACTTTTGATAAAGAGACCTTGTTGATCTAGTTCTAGAGAATTAAAAACAAGAGACTGCAAAATCTTCAGTATCATTTCACCAGGTACGGTAAATCATCCATGCATACCCAGAATTTATGCATTATTATTTTTAAAAAACGTATACTAGTAACTAGAGGACACTGATAGGTAGCTTAAAAATTCCTATAAGTAGCTTCTTTGGACCAACCACCGTTCCCTGGGACACCTTGCGTACACTTCAGGCATGAGGACGATACTACTCTTGAGTGGAGATGCTCTGACGGATGTGCGTAAAGTTTAGATTCTAGAACACCAACATGAGACCCCATTGTGTAGCCTCCTCAAGTGAATGCCGGGGTTGTCTGTTTGAAGAATATTTTCTCGAATAATTTTTGAAGGATAGAAGAACCACCTGTGTGGCCTTTGTGAAGCATACCGAAGAACGGCGTCTTTAGAATTTTTATACCTCGTAGATTCAAAGTTTTTTATTTATGTTACGATGTTGATTTTTGGTATGAATGTAGTTCACAGAGCTATTACAAGGGAGATAGTTCAATGTTTCGGATTCAAAAATTATCGGAGTTATGTAAAATTACTGTCCATATGCTGTATATACATACATAAAACTGACGAAGTTAAGCGACACGAATTTAAATAATCATTTGAAAATCAAACGTAGTTTTCTTACAACGATTGGTACTTTACTAAGCTGAAACTCATAAGTCAATTAAATAACATTAACATGAGGCAAAGTTTAATATTGAGGCTTTTTAGTAACTCGAAATGCACATATTTTACAGAACTACAGCAGCCTGTGGGTAGATTAATTAATTTAAACTTCAGGATTTGATTCAAAAATAGTTTTTCACCATTGCTGCCTTCGGTACTGTGAGTGTTGGGCACTTCTGAACTTCTGAGCGTGCAGCGCTAGAGGCAGCTTGTGCCCCATTTTCATGCTTTCATGGAATAAAAAGCCTACAGAATCGCTCATGAGCTTGGTACGATTATCCCATAATACGCCTTGAGAAAAACATCCCAGACTTTGATGAGAATGCAGAGCAGAAAATACATTAGAATTTTTAAAATAGGCGTTCGCATTAGGTATCTCTGACAAGCCAGTGACAAATTTGTGAAAGTTATCTACCGTATATTCTTCAGTTGTCAAATGTTCTAAAATGAGTACATGATACTTCGACAATATAAAACTAGGACTATTATAAGCTGCAGAAATAGGGCGGAATTGAAACTTTGTCTTGAGATTCAGGCTTATGAATTTTTGGTAGACCGTACGATAGACCAGGACTCACTTTTAAAATATGTTATCAAAGTTTTTTTGTTGAGCACATCAAATAAAATGTATGTAACTCTGAGTGAAATTATACGTCTAGTAATTTAAATCATTTCTGAATTTTTTTATGGTTATTATTATTTTGATTAAACTGAGACAAAAAAATTCTGATGATTTCTCTTAACATTCTCGATGGAGCAAAATAGTTTGAACTAAGTGTCAAAGGACTCTACATAGACCTGTTGTCCAGACAAATGTTGGAAAGATGGAATCATGAAACAGCAGTGCAATTGAAAATTAACTGCGATTAAAACTCATTTCTATTGTTAAAAATCGCACGTACATAAAAATCAAATTATTCATACCCAATTCAATATTGAAACAAAAACTGCTTTAGTTCAGAATGAAGTTAGAACATTCGTTCATTGAGCCCCCCGCTCGGTCCATGCACCAAAACAAATCACGACGGACTTGTGCCCAGGAGACCCAGTGCCGTCAAATCGCTGAACCCTGGGTCACCATCTGAGCGCAGGCTTTTTGCCCCGCTAAGTGGCGAAATATTGCTCGTCCCGTACAGACGCAGTTTTTCGTCGCCTGAGTGGAGACTGTTTGGCCAGACCGGCACAGTGTTTGCTCAAAGCAGCAGCTGAAGTCCAAGTGCTTGCTCGGCTCATGAGCCGCTGACAGGAAGACCTCCTTGAGGACTACTCCTATTTCAATCGAACTTAATTGAAACACAAATACTGTTTTTTGCTCATCGTAGCATTTTGTTTGTATTCTATGACTTGGTCGTGAAGCTGTTGCGTTTGAGATAGATGCAGTTTTATATATAATTTCGGAATGCGATTGTCAGAGGTCAAGTTCCTTGTCTGTAGTATGATATCTCCGAAGCTTTCAATTTAAAGTGCAGGAGACGATCCTTTCAGAGACAAGTGCCGGCTTTCCTTGGTTGCAAAACAACTTTGTAACTTATTCACTCAAGGGAAATTTCCTTTATTTTCAAAAGCCTAACTCGTACCCTGCGTTAGGGTGCTCTGTAGTCAGGCTGTTCCTTAGTCAAGTTGTTCTATATGAAGGGCGACGAATTCGAATTTTACAACCCTATCGAGTTTTGAAGCTAGTGGTGCTTCCTTCGTGTTTAATCTCTCTCTTTACTTGGACTTATGGATTTCGTCATTTCAATAATCCAAACATGAGCGTTTTCTTATAACGCAAGTAAATTATGAGCGTTGCCACACAAGCAAACCACCACGCAATTCCAGTCGTCCTATGGGTCAAAAAGGTGTGCGTGCAGGTTTTCCTATCGGAATAGGGTTGGCTTATACAGAATGTTATGCCTTTCCGAGGGTTAATACATGATGAACATAATCAAAGACGAATTTAACCTAGATTTTGGATGAAAATTAACATTGATGATTTCAAACTAAGTTTTTGGAATGAGTGTTCTTGTCGTAGATGAGTGCGTGCCGTTAGCTCGTGAACACCTCCGAGCTCCCAAGGGCCATTGCAGGACAAACGAATTGATGCAGCTCCTCAGGATCAGCATCTTTGAAACTGATGCGAGAACCAAAATATGCTTAAATCAGATGGGTAGTAGAAAAAAATAGTTTGCAACAAATGACTTTCAATCTCAAACTTTTAAATTTTATGAATTTTTTGTCATAATTAATAAGAAGAGGGTGATACGTGGGATTGTGATTTGGTAAGGTGAAATAAAGGTCATTTTGCTTCACTATACTCGGAGTGGCACGAGAAATATTAATAGATTGCTATTTCAATATCAGATTCGTACTCATAGGTGTGCTTCTTATCTTTTAAAACGTATGTTTATGTAAGACTAATTTCGGTGGAAGAACTGCGTTTGTTGCATCAAACGAGAGCTCAGTTTTAGGATGAGAACTAGGTGAATGTTTCCGCCAATGTTACCGCCTCTGTCTCAGTCTACATAACAGACAATGTGTAGATGTTGGATAGCGATGTAAAGTATATGTGATATTAATCTCGCTGCCTGATGGCAAGTGTCTGTGACGGCGCGGAAGAAACCTAAAAATAAACCACTCAGCTGTTCCCGTTGCCATTTTCTGTTCTTCTATGTTCTAATAAAAATAATAATTTAAACAAAAATCTCCCTGAAACGTTGATTCTCTTATGGTAGCATGCAGTTTTCATGCATCAATTTTGTTGCAGTTAATCACGTGCAATACAACGCCCTATATTTTGAAGCTACGTCTCGAAAAAAAATTTCATGTGTGGGCCGTGAAACCACATTTCTGCCAGTGACGTAAAAATGACAGGGAATGGCTTGGCAAATCAATTTCGCGTTGCTGTTAAAAAATGGATACAAATTTGTTCAATACTAGATTTAGTGTTCAGCACTAGATTCATCAACAGAGAGTTCGAATACTTCGGTGATGAGATTCATCGACGAGTGAACTGGCTCAGGGCAAATGCTTTGCTGTGAACTGTAGGTGTACTGAGCTGCAGGAGTCTATTTAGAGGTGCCTCCCGTACGGCGACTCCTAAGCGGCTGCCGGACTGCCGAGGCGGGCGGCGCTGGAGGGAGTGTCTGTTGTAGCGAGTGTGTGGCCCGGCACACGCCCTGCACACTCGCCCGACACACCCAGCGAGGCACACGTCTGCTCGGACTGGCGGCCTCTCGAGCTGGCACGAGAAAAGTGGCACTTCAATGCACGAGGTCACCCTCTCCGCCGTCGGCCCTTGACGAATGTTGCGGAACGAGATCGGTTTGCGGTTGCGTAAATCGAAATCAAACGAATTTTTTATCACATTACAGAAAATTTTAATGAAGGGGCAAGAGCTGGTGTTAATCACATACCCCGCACTTATGGGCTTCGCTCTGCCGCTACGAAAAGGCTGCCCTTCTTGAATGAAAATATAAAGTAAACGAGGTGTGTTTCATATTTTCTGCACTTGTAAGTTTTCCTGTAAACTTGCGGAGTGGGCGTGACCAGTTCGAGGTAACAATTTTGCGACTTCTTTCGCAGGCCTGGAGTGACGGATAGACGGCAGCTCTTGATGGATTGACTTTTGAAGCCGTGCGTACGAGACATTTTAGTATCGCAAAAACTTTAAATCGAATTGGATGAGAAAGTAAGGATCTAAACGTATAACGGTTCTTAATCACTGTATGTCGAGTATTCATATTACATCTCAAGTTCGAACAAGCGTCTTTCCAAATCAAAACATGCATTAATCTCGGTATAATTTTGAATTATTATTGCACCTTCCAAACAAGTACTTATCTTTTGTGATCAAGTTTGACAGGAAAAACGGTATCGTTCTGCCACGACTTGGTGCGTTTACCACTAAAATGGTAGCCTCGGCTTTGCCATACCCTTAAGTTTACCTATCATTATTTCTTATTTCTTATGGGCTTAGGACTTTGAATCTCTTTCACGTAACCTTAAATTTAGGGTTACCATTCCAGGGTTAAAGTTGCTGCTTCCCTCTTCAGCGCTACGAGGAACTAGGAAGGAACATTCCGTGGCCATCTTCCAATCATGAGCAATATCTCGTACCTTGTTCACCCGGGTCCTGCTGTGTGAAATCAACAGAGGCAAGAATCGAAGCTCGGTGCCTGCGTTAGTCGGTGGGCCAAAAAGCAGCTCCAGAATGGGCAGTTAACCTGTTGGAAATTTCTAGGAATCTGGGCGGAGGAAGCTAAGGCAACACCCGCGGTCGGAGATAAACAATCTAGCATGCCACCCTGCCCAATATCTCGCTGAAAAACAAGTGGAAAAGCAAAATTAGGTTATTTTTGAAGGGGCGTTAAAATTGCTGAGACCTGGTGTAAACAAAGCGACTGGACGCCGCCTACTGGACCATGATGACGGAGCTGAGGGGTGGCTAAGAGGAACATCTTAACACAATCGTGCGATCGTTGCATGCATTTGTGTCGACGTAGAGGTACAAGTAGCGAGTTTTTCATTTTACAGAGCGGACTTCGAATGAAAGGAGCGTCTCTCAACTGCAGTGAACAGTTAACGCAGCAGATTGATTTACATTGCTAGAAATTTTAGAAATGATTGCGATAGGCGAATTCCAGCAACGAATTCGTCGATGAACTTTCGATAAATTCAATAAAGATAGAAAACCTTCTCACGAATTAAACCTCTGCTAAGCCCAATGTTTCAGCATATCAGTAATTATACGAGTAACACAAATATATAAAAAAGTGAAGTACAATAGCTAATTTCGTTCATCACAAAGAGACTGTGCTCCACACTGAACATTTACACTCTCGATTTTTGTCTTCGCTCGATTGATGTGTGCGATTGAATTTTTGTAACCTGCCGGGCACGAGCGCCAGAGACAGCGTGGGCGCCTCGTGGATGTCAAGGTTGCTTTGGTCGAGTCTTCAGGCAGCGAAATGTTTTGTTACCTCCCAAAGCACACATAGAGATCTTGGGCAATCCACAGCCGTCAACAATACGTTGGATTCATGTGAACTGAGTCTTCAGGCATACCTTATGTTACCCATTATTTTTGTTGTCCGGAATAAATGACGGTACATCAAAGTTCCGTAATTTCTCGTACTTAAATTTCTTGCCAATAATAAAAAACGCATAATCTTGGCACAAAACCGTTTTATGATCCTATTTCAGTAAATATTTCATTTGAGTTGGTGTTGATCACGTCAGCAACAAGAATTCAACTCGTCCTCCGACAAGGACGACTTGACTCACTGTTATCCAAATCAAATTTCTAACTTTGTACGCGTAAACTCGTCAAATGTTCGATTTAATTTAACAAAATCTTGACGCGAGTACACTGGTTTTCCTTGACCTCCCTCGGTACCTGGCGACCATTCCTGCGCGTGCTCATGCATCGCGAGGAAATAAATCGTTTAAGAATTCTGTATTTTCAGCAGTAGACT
>VOMN01124380.1:0-11407 GCA_014899125.1 Orchestia grillus
TCTATTGTCTATGGCCTATCCTATGCCCCCTGAGGGGAGCATGCGAGTAAGGCGCACATGAGGAGTAGCTCATCAGCACATCCTCCCAAGAAGAGTCGACACCTGAACATCTTATCCAGAGAAGTATGCTAGAGGGTGACTGAGCACCAAGTTATTTTTCGAGCAGGTAAGAGAATTGGGTGGAGGGAGAAATGCACACGAGGAGCCCACCTCTCGTCCCGGTCATATCTGAGGTGGTGGTGGGTGAGCTGGGGCTCCTTGTTGCGCCAGTCGCGAGCGTCGCGCCCTCGAGGTGGGTCAGGGAGATCCAAGTCTCCCGCCTCCCCCCCACGCCGCCCGCTGCCCGGAGCCTCCAGCAGAGGAGGAGGGTCAAGGTCGTCCCTCCGCATGATGCGACCTGCGGGGCGGCGGTGATGCTCATTTCAGAGAAGCATGGCGATTTGAAACGCTTCTAAAAAATATTGAGCTTTTTCCATTGACATGGTTAGGACAAGTGACGAAGACAAAGTTACATTACGTAAGGAAAGAGAACGTATATATCATAAAACGCATAGCAGGGGAATCGATAAGAATACAGCTCGACAATACCTCTGAATATTAATGAATGCTCAATAAATTTCATGCTAATAATGCAGCAACAAACTCCACAAATGGAGAAATAAGGTGACCATATAGGCGCCAGAGCAGGCCACAGCTGCGAGGCACACAGCGTCACCATCCCTGCTGATTGTCGTACCTCGGGTGGACAGTACAGCAGTGCACATGGCAGCGTTTCAACTAGACTTTGAAATTCGATAAATTCCTCGACTCTCAGGTTTAGAAATGAACGACAGTTGGATATTCCCCGAAACGCCTATCGATTGATGAGGCATAATACAGATAATGTAAGTTTTCATACAAGTTCCGCTTTTTAAGATAAGCAATGCTACATGAAGGTTCTAAATTTTAGTATTTCATTCGGAAAGAGCTTAAACGTCAATCTCTAGTGTGGCCACCGACACATCCTCTTCTAGTGTGGCCATCTATACACCTTCCTCTAGTGTGGCCACCGACACATCCTCCCCTTAGAGTTGCCACTGATTCACCCTCCCCTTAGTGTTGCCACTGATTCACCCTCCCCTTAGTGTTGCCACTGATTCACCCTCCCCTTAGTGTTGTCATTGATACACACAACAATGTTGCCATTGATACACATAGCAATGTTGCCATTGATACACACCATAGTGTTGCCATTGATACACACCGTAGTGTTGCCATTGATACACAATTTACATTGAGGCTGTGTTGGGGTTTGAACACCCTCACAGGCCTTAACTACCATAACCTCAGCACCTCTGCAGGTCTGAACAAACGTACCACCGAGACCTTCACGGGTCTAAACAAACGTAACACCAACACCTTTACGGGTCTAAACAAACTCAACATCAGAAGTCCAGAGTCGTGTAACACCAAAACCTCCACAGACCAGAAGTCATGTGACACCAACACTTCCACAGGTCCAGAGTATCACAACACCTCCACAGGCCCGAGACAACAGAGTAAGAGACAAAGCAGCATAAGTGAGCGACCCACCAGGCTGCAGCGGCTCACAGAGGTGCCCACCTGACCCAATCCTACGATGTAGCGGCGGCTCCTGGCGGTGGTGGACGCTGGTGAGGGCAGAAGGGTCGCGTCCCCCTCGGTGGTCAGCGGGAGAGTCGGGACGGCTGAGCCCGGATCCCACGCTGCTCAGCTGACAACCTGCACCAACACCATAATAACGATTCAATGTGTGTACAAGTTCATCATTTCATAAAGAATTTGCTGAACTACAGTGTACTGTTTGCCCTAAATATACCCTAGGAACATGAGGCCGCCTGTAAATATTGTTTTACAGAAGACGTTGCCTCTCGCCTCACCTTTGGTTGTACACGTAAGTCATCAGAGCAGCAATATTCACACTGCATATTCAGTCAAATGTCACTCAGTTTCTCCGTTACCAAGCACATAAGCCTGAACATGAATGTAAATTTAAGTAAATGAAGGTACATACTTCTCCTTCAGCTGTTCTAGAAAGAAAAGGCTGCTCAGTTTCTAAACTATGTACAGGTAGTCGTCAACTTGCGATGCAGAGTAGATGCTTCACACGTATTTCTAGCAGTCTAAAACAGTCAACGATTTTCTATGGTCACCAGTAAATATTACAAGCTAAAAAACAACTTAGTATATTGAAAAATACTTCCACTTAAAAAATAAAACCTAATGTTTCTCACGGGAAGTACATTCTTCACTACGTAGCACAATGAAAAAGTTATTAAAAACATAACAGCTCTTGAGAGCACGGAGCACTAATACAATTCATGCTATCCTATTCTTAGTTTCAGAAGTTTGCTGATTTTCTTCTCATACGGAGGAGGTGGTCGAGGGTTTTCAGTTCCGAAGACTAAAAACACAAGTAAAACCTGAGCACAACAATTTCTGTGTCCATCACTCAGCAGAAAAGACAATGACATCTGTCTGCCGGTGACGGAAACCGCCCTTGATGGCTTCGGCTCCGAGACTCCACCGAAAATCATGGTTTATTCACATGGCGTCATTGTTGGCCTAGTGTTCCCCTCGGTTCGCCGGAGTGGATCCGTAGCCTAACCAGGGCACCTAGCGAAATGAGGCTTACCCCTCGGGGATACGTGAACCACAATCATTCACTACCAATCTCACTATTTCTTTCGTGCAGCCTCGCCTCCTCCACATCTCCACGCAGTCTTTCTTACGCACCTTTCACTCTATCAAGTTAGCCAAGTCTGGGCCTGCTTCTCGTCCATCTACTAGCGATGTTTCATTCACAAATTCCCTTTACCATGCTCATCCATTCTCACAATAATGTGAATCCACCGCAGCACCTTTTGATCAGCTTGACACGAGTGAAAATAGAATTTGTACGCCTATTATAGGTAAAGATAACTCGGAACCACAAAACGGAAGAAGGCACATAAATTAAGTCCTTTCTAAAGGTCATTCGAATATGACACATCTCGCAAAGAACGCTGAAAAATGCTCTTCCACAACACCGTCAGCTGATACTGAGGGAGGTACAGGAGGCAAGCACTGTTTCCTAAGAAAATCTCGAAAATCCACAGCTCACACTGCGACTGACCCGAAACTCTACTCCTGTCCGGTAGCGTGTCAAGTTCATGCATCAGTAGCATACATACGTCAGCAGTATCCTCCTTCGTACAAAAGTGACCAGCACCCAAGGAACACAAACCTGTGCCGAAGCTGCGCCGCTGAGGGCTGAGGATGATGCCGTCCTGCTCCTCCTGCTTAACTCGCTCCCTTGGGTCACGGCTGCCCCCCGCCTTGCTGGGGCCAGCGCCTCCCTCGTGGTCGGTGGTGCGGCCTTTCTCTCCTGCAAACCCAATTTCGTACACAAGACATGAAGAAAATGCTGCATGCACGTACTTCGAAACCGAGAAGTTAGCCGACTGTACATCACGGTACTACAAGCTCCCGCGCAGCAACGCTCGACACAAAGTAAATGTATACCTTCATTTCTGCGAGCGCCTCAGTTGTTACGATGTGTTGCGAATGCCTCAATTGTTGCGATGTGTTCCGAGCGCCTCAATTGTTGTTTCACCTTTAATTTTAGCCTTTTTCAGTTTAAAATTTTTTGAAGTCTAAAGCACAAATAAGTAAATTCTAATAAGTGATGGATTTTTTATAAACAGAATTCTTTTCCTAATAAATTCTACACTGGTACCAAACTTTAATATATGGTGGTCCCATTATGATAGCATCAGCTGCAAAGATTGTGTCCAATGAGGAATATATAATTTCGAAGTTGAATATAAGAAACTTGTAACGCATATACGCATGTCACCGACTAGAGCTAGAATGGTAAAAGCAATCAAATAATTTGAACTAAACTCAAAACAGTCCTGCCATGAGCTCATCGTGTTGAGCGGCAAAAACACTTCAATGTGGAAAAACAGAGCGCTCGAGCTGGAAGTCACTGTCAGTACGTTCCTCCCAGTACAAGTGAAGACTAAGGCAATACATAAGGATCTCAGAAACTGAAAATCCTTACTTAATACACAGGAAACGTGAAACTGCTGAGTATGCCTAGGTTTGTGGGAGAAAATAAAAATAACACATCCATTCAAATTCTTTGAGTTAAGGAAGCCTTTATTGAAGATTGTTTGAACAATTTGTCATCTTGTGAAAATGTTATTGTAGAACAAGTTGAACATCGCAGCTCTTAAAGCAAGAGAGACATAAATACGCAACAATCAGAGCACACCTGGTCCACAGGGGCCCTTGACACTACTGAAAAACTTGTCGATAGGAACAAAAACGAAGGTGCTTGAACAACGATTTGTCCATATAATACCTCTGGCAGCTCGCAAAGGAAACAACTCAGAGTGAAAAAATGAAACCTATCCTATAAACAAAACAGTCATTCCTAACAGAAGATCAAAAACAGATCGAATATTTCTGCTAAAAAAAAGTGAAAGTATAATTCATACTCTTATTTGAACGCTGTGGAATTCTATAAACCTCACACCAACACTACGAATCCTCAAGATATATTGCTTCATCAGCTACGAATTTAATGTTTGACTACAGGCTGGTTTTTGAACTCTTGGAATGTGCTCGACACTCCGCAAAGAACCGCTGCACTGCACATGTAGCGACGGGAATAAACTTGACCACCTTGGTACCACAGTGACAAGATACAAGACTTCGAACTAGCTATGTTCTCAGAGTTTTTGTTCAACATCGTGGCATCTAGATGACCAACGACCATGTTCCAAAACCCACTGGAACTTTAAGACCACGAGGGTCATTCCGAGCTAATGAATAAATGAAACAAGAAATGTAACTGCCTCACCATCCGGAGGAGAAGGAGTTGTGGACCTAGTGGCGCCCCCGCTGGGTCGCAGCAGGTCCTCCAGCCATTTCTTGTGGTCGGGGTGTGGGGAGGAGGTGGGGGGCAGCAAGGCCGTCGGATACTCGTTGCAAATGGCGTACTTGTCACGTATCTCCAGCAGCGTATTCTAATCAGGGACAGGGATAAACCTTAGCACACCTTTAAAGAATAAAAAAATTCAACCTCTCCAGGGGGAGAAAAACTAGAATACTAAAATATTCACTAGAATACTACATAACTGAATTAACTGAACGTAAACTCTTCTACTCCTCTGATGCAGTTTATTCATGGAAATTATGAGTCCATAAAATATACGAGTCATTGTGCGTTGGGGAAACGCTACCCAAAAGCAGGCAACTCAACTCATCCAATACGGTCCAAGCCTCTCAGTCCCCCCAACTGCAACTTCATGGACGATATGAACTCCCACTGATGAAGTTGGCATCAGCCCTCAGCCTTTACATTTCCTCTGTGCACGGAAGTGATCCTTCATACTATTTTCAGAGCACCGATTCAACACGTCAGGCTCACTTTATTGGAAAAAAGCACTGAACATCTCTTCACAGAGAAGCACAGCGTCACGCGTTACCGCTACCACACCTTGTGATACGCTCGTCGGAAAACTCCTTTGGCTGACTTCTTGCCTCCTCTGCCATCGGCGAGCTTGTCGCTCAGAGCCTTGTCAGCATTCTTGGCAGCCCTCGAGTCTCTGCCCACAGGTCTGCTGCGCCCTTTTGCCTCTCCAGGCTCACAAGTGCCTTCAAACAAACAGTTGGTCACGTTCGATCACAGTCTAATCACCTCAACCTAGCTGGAAATTATAAACTAAAATCCAAAAATCAACAGTTCACAAGGAGGCTTCAATACTGTGAACTCGTAAGTAATTCTATTTTCTACTCGACAAGCGAGATTTGACATTGTTTTGCTTCACTAACTCGGTTTTGTGTAGCAATAAACACCTAACACGAGAGCCAAAAGCCACCTCTCACGTCAATACACTTTAAAAAAAAAAATGTTTCAGGTTCACAAGGATGCAATGAGGTAGAGCACTCCAACATTTCAGACGCAGTTAGAAATTGAATTCCCTCGGACAATGTAAGACCCCACTTCCAGTCATAGAGGCTTAAGCTTAACTAAGCTCTATTCTCTCATGGAAGATATTAGGACCTGCAATGAATGAACTTTCTTAGACCAATAGATATAATGACATTTTCATGAAAAGGTAAGAGCAATTCTTCAGAATTGAGTCCCACGCTTCATGTAACATGAGAACCATCTTCTGCAAGTCGCTTCACTATATCATTTTCTGGCTTTGGAATGATCTTCCTGCTTAACTCTCAGTGTTCCCCTACATTCAAAGGTGGAACACGAGTACGTTGAGCGTGCCGTTCGCTTGAGTTGCCAGTTGGGTTCAAATACATCACAACAGATTAGTTTAATCAAATCCTCTAAATATTCAATAATGGGAAATGATTATTTAACAACCGATTAACAATTCAAAGGGATTTTTTCTAAATCATACACTAAAATGCAAAGAGAAATTAAGTGGAGAACTATATCTAAAAAATCAAATTATGAGCATACACGAGAATTCAATTCTGACAAACGATAACCTCCAATAAAACGCCTACAACAATCGACTAATATTTATTTTCCATAACTGAAACCATTTCTTCAAAGTTTTAACCTACTCGGGTATGAAGAGCACCATGCTCCATATAATATTAGGGATGCAGAAAGGTATCGGCGTCGGTCGCTCACGAACTTTTAACCAAAGAGGACGTGCTCAAGGTAAATCCAGGAATGGACCTTCACACAGTAAACCTGCTCATCGCAACACTAGGGACGAAGTTATTGGTAAAGCGCACAATACAATCTCTATTCAATACACATTACACAACCACAACTGAAAAGCAAATTCGGAGTAACCAGGAGAAATCGAGTCGTGATACCTAGTATATTTACATGCATGCTCATTTAGTAATCCTGCTGCAATGCACAAACGAAGTAAAATTAAAGCTATTTACACCTCTAATAGAATTGCTTTTGAAAGTAATGATACCGTAACCTACAAAAGCAGTACAAGAAATAGCATAAGGAACAAAAATTTCTTACTGAAATAGAATGGTTGAAAACCATTAGCTCACTGCTGAGTTGGATTACGAATCGTGCTTACCTACAACTTGAGAGTAACTAAACGTGGTGAACTTCAGTTATTTTAAAACCACACGTTTTCCCTCAGAACCTTCAAAAGCTGATAATAAACTCTTACCATTTCAAGTGAAAACATTACATAAATACAACAATGAAAGTAGCAATCTTCCAACAATGAGCAGAAGAACAAGTTAGTAGCTCAAGATACTGTTATACTTGAAATGCAAGGAAGATTTATATACAAAATTTTTAGTTACATGGAAACTTACAAAAGGTAGAAAATCAAAAGAATGAGATTCAGACTATAATTTAAAATCAAACATAAACCTCAAACTTCTAAGAGAGATCCTTTAGCTTTCACAAATGCCTCACGACTAAATTACAAGAAAATACTTTTTTTTCACTGCATTTGGTTCAAGAAGTGAGAATTGTCTGCTGGAGAGCTGCCAAACCTGGAAGAGAAAGGGCATCCTGCTTCAAGATAGGCTCCACAGCAGAGTACACTGGATTTACATCTTTGGCTTGAAAGTGTCTGAATTCCTAATCCCAAATCCATTTGAATTCTCTCGACAACCCTTTTGAGTCCCGCTCAAGTTATGAGCTATTGTCCTGTCTAGTGGGAACACGGGTCAAAAAAATGTGCCTTAGCCAGGCTGCCTACGCCATTTCTACGAGACAACAGATATACTTCTCAATATATCTGAAGTCCATCGGTGAATGCCATTGTAGATTTAGAGCTATTTGATGCAACTGCAGTCCACATCATAAAACTCAGTGGCTTTTCGACTCTTGTAATAACTCTTCTCGTTCATTAATACCCAGCAAGCAGTTCGTCTCTCTCAGGGTCTGTAGGAAGAGCTGTCACCCTACATTTCACAAAAATTTCAGTCTTTAGAAAATGAGACGTGAATGCTAACAAGTACAAAGGCAATGAGATACTTTTCATACCTGCAGCTCTTTTCTTCTCCTGATGGAGATGTTGGTCCACCTCAGGGCTCGAGGATGAGGAACTGGAGCTGTCACCATCTCCAGATGGGAACTCCTTCTTCTGACTAGATGCTTCCAGTACCTCTGCACAACTGCCGTCATCACTGTTGCCAACTGAAAACAAGAGGCATCAGTGTATATAAATAGTCATTGTACCAATGGCATTAGTTCTATAAATTGAGTATCACTAATTACCCCACACTAATATCTTATCTTCTGACACTAACTAGCACACTGCAATCCCCAAAAAATCACAAATACTATGTAGTAATAGTATAAATCGGAGTGTTTTAGAGACTAGGACTATCTGATACTGAGCGATACAGAACCATTTAGTACCTACTGTAGAGAATGGGAAATTAAACAAAGGTTGTTCCTACATAGGATTGCCTGCACATTGGAAGAGAAAGTTAAGAAAAAAGAGAAACAAAAGGCAAAGAAACGAGAGAAAATAAGGCATGAAAACTGAAAGACATAAAGCAGGCACAAAAGATGGAAGTTCCAAAAGCCTATTTACAGCTGAGGTAACCTTACAGTGCCCCCTGGAGTTGCCAGTCCCCATAGCACACAATAGACAAAACACTTAACCCTATTCCTTATCCTAGACCCCCTGAGGTGACAAACACCATGTTCTAACCCACTCAAGCATCAGACAAAAAATCTGCAGAGTAGAAACCATTAAAATGAGCATTTTTCTTAGACCTTAGATTCACTGCAAGAAGGATTGGAAGGTGCAGAATGTGTAACATTTTTTGACATGAAATATGAACTGAAGTCACAAATTAAGACAAATAGGGGAAAATATCATTCAGCACCACAAATGAGAATCATGAGCAGTGTGCAATAACAATAGCCATGATTTTGGGAACTGAGGCTGCAGTCACGAAGCTAAATAGGTACTCTCATTGGTTGTATTTCCTTTAGCCCACTTACAATATGGCATGTACAAAATCATTTAGGAAGGCTGAGCTAAATTTCACTTAGCTGCACAAACCTGATGTAATGAGGGCCTCTACCTACTAGACTAATTTCCCTTCCATATTTTCAAAAATCTGCTTTGTGTTCAGACTGTAAAAAGTAGACCATGATATAATAAGTGATTACTATAATTCCTAACCAGGATCAACCTTGCAACCCAAGAACTTAGTATCTCAAAATGCCCAATCATCCCTGGGGGTTTCTCAAGTCTCAACAGTTTTAAAATTCAATTATTAAGCAATTGACAAATTACACATAAAAAATTTCACTTTTTCCACATAATGAAAATGTGACTGAAAACACTGGTAACAGCTACGAACAATAGAATGTCAAATATATACCCTCGTAGTTAAATTTCAAAACTTAAGTGACTTCCTGAGCACCCTGTATAAGAGAAAAATGTCCTATTTCAGTTTTTCATAAATACTCTAGTCAACCATAGCTGAAAAAATATTTTTATTGCTATAAATACATACATTTTTACTTGCAGATCTCATTATTAAATATGAATGATAAAATTAATCCAAGTTATATGAAATGCTAAATTTCAAGAAATAAAATTTCTACTAAAAAGAAAATGGATCTTAAGATACTATTTGACCTGCTATTAGATACTATTTGTAAGCTGCATTTTGAGCTGTACAGTATATTTTTAGAATTAAATGCTTATATCCTAATGCATGATGGTATTAGTGATATGGGAAACCATCACTGAGTGGGTTCTGTTTTTGGTGAAACGCCCTTGATTACAATAGCCCAGTGTTGCTTGCTTGATTGGTTTGTCTGCCAGTCTCTCTGTCACTCTCTTAAATACAAGAAATCTCCCGAATTTGTAATCCTAATCAGCGAGACTGTCAGAAAAGGCAGTCCATTCCATATCAGTGATACTGAAAATAATAAATTTCATGTCAAAGTTACTGTAAACAAGTGGGCATCTTAATAAATCAACATAATTTGTCCTACCATTTTTTGTGAGGTGTGTCTACTAGTATTTAATATTAGCTTATGGATTTATAATTTTAGTTTATTTATATTCCCTACTTATTCAAATCATTTCATCAGTAATCAAAGAATTACAAAAATATATGGAAACTACAATTTACAATAGCTAACAATCCATACTCATACATCATAAGTAACATATATTTATAAATTAAATAGCTCTTGCATGGAAAAATTATTGATGCTCATTGAATTATTGATGCTTCAGTTGAAAACCAATGTAGGTCTACATTAGAGGCTATAGACTGATACTATAAGGGTATATAAATATTGCCAAATAAATAGTTTATAACAATTTGCTACCAAGTTCCATTCAATTATTGGACCTAGAGAGTAAGGAAATAAATTGAGTGGCCTAAATATGAATTCCTAGAAAATAAATATTTTATCAAAATTTTTTTGGTATCCTAGGAGTCAGGAGTCAGATTTTTGGTATCCTATTGCTTGAGGCTGGACCTTACACCTTCCAATTCCGCGACCCTGGTACAATCCACATCCGATGCACCTCTCCCTTTGAGGAAATAAAATTTCCACAATGCATGCTATATTCGAATTTCACAAAACAAAAATATTTAACAAGTGAAAAACTTCATAAATTTAGCGATCAATTTGGAACATCACCTTCAAGCCCAAGAAAACTTCTGTGGCAAAAATAACACAAGCTTTTAAATTTTTTCAACATTCTGAACATAGGGTAATTGGGATCTTATTTTTTCTTCAATAACAAACTCCAGTTAAGAACTAGAACTTTTTGAGTACAATTTCAATAGTCCTTACAATGAACTACAAAATAATTCTAAACAACACAAAAATTGTACAGAGAAAAAGGTCATAAGCAAAAACTTTCCCAAATTTTCCTGAAAAGCCCGCATAACAATATTTCATAAAATGTCCCACTCATTGTACAGTTTTGGATAATTTTATTGTGCAGTTTTGATTCACCTTTCATTGGATAGAAATTTTATTACTTGATATGTACAATATTTGACTAGGTAACAATACTTGAAAACTGCCTACATTATAGACAAAAAAACGAAATGCATCATTTTGATTAAGTTACTTATTATTTACACATAAATTATGCAAAATTATTTTTGAATCAATTTTACATGGTTCAAACCAGGTGTGGAGACAGCTGCATCCAACATGGGCTCATGAATAAAGAGTGAGCTCACACTCACCTGAAAGCAGGGTGCAATTTGAGCCTAAACGATCCTTTGTCCATAGTGAGATGTACAAGAAACAAGCACATAAATCCTTAGAAATTACTAGACGACAGGTGACCCATTGGGTCAAATCAAATTTATCAAAATCGAACTGTATTCAGAAACGTATCCTACGCAGTTAAGGGGACCTTCTCCAATTTGCACAAACTTTTTT
>VOMN01124384.1:0-14709 GCA_014899125.1 Orchestia grillus
ACCAGCCGGGGGAGAGGAGACCAGCTGAGGGTATCCATCGCCCAACAAATGTAAGTAGCGCTGACCACCCGATTGTTGTCCACTGTCCGAATGGGCTCCCAGTTAACTAGACGTATTTACTGTACTTGGAAAGTTAAGCTGATGGATTGCCGTGCTAGTGATACATCCAGCTGGCTGAATATGCGCTAGACTGAACAATTGTTTCAGTTAAAAATATTGTCATTCCAGCCAGGCGCTTGCATTGTTCAATTGCTTGGATTTCTGACTCGCCTGCCACATGGGCACCGTGCTGTGTACAGTGAGTTGACACAAGGGCCCCTTGCTGTGCACGGTGAGTTGCCACACAAGCACGCTGCTGTGCACGTTGAGTTGTCAAGGATTGTAAGGTGGTACTCACAGGCACACCCCACGCGTTCCTTATGCCTAGTTTGGGCTCGTTGGCGGTGGTCCGATAATTCGCAGTACATTAGGGTCGGCTCCAACAGCCGAAGGGCATTCGAGGGCATATCGTGCGAGACACTGCCCGGTCTTCGGGTTCTCGCTCTTACCCTCACCAATCCCTCTCCTACTTCAACCTCAAGTCAGCAACGGCAATCATGGGGTAGAATAGAAAACTTTTACATTCATCGGACCGCAAGCCTCCCCCGCAATCCAGACGTGAAAGTTACATGACAGCAAGGCAGGCAATCCAGACGTGAAAGTTACATGACAGGAAGGCAGGCAATCCAGACGTGAAAGTTACGTGACAGCAAGGCACGCAATCCAATGTTAAAGTTATAAACTCCTAACGTCTAACGCACAGCCCCTAATTAGCTTTCCGAAATTTCATTTTTTGTCTAACATTCCATTGGAAATTTTAATACTATGACAAATATATGTACGAAGATATTTCATTTCTTCCGCTATTGTTCATCCGTACAATAGAAGCAAAATAAATCACCCCCACAATGTCAAAAAGATTTCAAATTTCATTTAATAAGCGGACGCCCAGAAAATGCCACCCTGCTAGAAAACTTGCCCTCTCCAACCGCGTAAAACACGAATGCTCCGTAAAGAACGAACAAAAAACTCCTTTCCTTCAAAGGTTCTCGAAGATTTTCTCCCTAACCGGACTAACTGCGCCATCCTTTTCCCTTTTTCTCGCCCCTGCAATCTCGGCTTTTTCCGATTGCAGGGTCATTGCGATCGGTTCCTTTCACTTCGCACGATTTTTTGAGAGCGTGTCCGTTTTTCGTGAATTTTCCTTCAATTTGAGGGAGAGCTTCAAGTCGCTCTCGAGTTCATTCCTCAGAAAATTTTGGGGACACGCAAGGTTTGCCCAATAGAGCCGCAGTTGCGATCACTCCGCGCCGAAGGGATAATATTTGAGGGATGCTTTCAGGGGCCGCAAAGGCGCAATAAAGCTGACCGCGGAGGAAACTTAACCTTCTAAGCAAGTGCGCCTCGAATTTTCCTGCTTCTTGTTTTGGACGTGGAGCGGGCGAGCGTAAGCAAGCGTCCCACCATTCGTCGTACTTCTGCCAAGCGCACTAAAAGATCTCAAAGAGCTCAGTTTTACAAGCTCATAAAAGTTTAGGGCCGCGAATTCATTTTCTTGAGGCTAGAAGTTTGCCTTTCGCGAAAGAGGAAGCCGCTTCGCATGTGAGATGCTCGAAAGCCTTTATTTCGGAGCAGAGGAGCAAGTGTCGCGCACAAACGCAATGCAGATAATGGACACGTCTCCTGCCCTACGCCTGCTCGATCCGTTCGAAGCGGCGGCCGGCTGGAAGCGATCGGGACCATCTCCACTCATCCAGACCCGACGGTCAGAATTCTGCCCGCTTGTGCTCCAGCAGACAACATGACCACTGTCCTCACCGTGGCAACAATTACGATCAGCGCTCGTCCAGTCCAATCAAGAGCTGTGCGTCAATTGATGTGCCTGAGCCGAGAGTCGTAGGTTCACATAAACTGATGCCGAGTTCGAAGTTATTCCAGGTTCACAGGAACTGGTATTATCTGTCAAAGTACAGAATTACAGAAGGTGGTGTTCTTTACCACGCACGACTCACGGTGGTTGTTTCTTGAGTTCATGGCAACTGCGTTAGAATAAGTCATGATATTGATACTCTATCACCAAAGCACGTGTGAGAGGAGTTAGTGTGTAAATAGCAGCTGTCAAATGGCAGAACAAATTTCCTGGATATATACCCAAGACAAAGTACCCTACGAGCACGCTTAGAGTAAGTACTGTTGTTTCAAATGAGCGATCGTACAAGGTAACCAAAAAACGTTTTTGCACGACTTAAAACTAAATGCACGACTAAATCCACAAGCGGCACGAGGTTCTATGGTTAGTCAGCAGCACAAGTCGCATCCTGCTCAGAAAATCAGATTTCCGCCAACTCGGAGCAATATTCAGTCGTGTACTGGAACATCACACGAGTATCTGCAAATGTATCTCAGTGCAACATAATTACAGAAGCAACGTTTTATCGGTACATCCGTGTTGCAGCAGCATCAAAGCTCCATCAGTACAGCCGTGTTGCAGCAGCATCAAAGCTCCATCAGTACACCCGTGTTGCAGCAGCATCAAAGCTCCATCAGTATAGCCGTGTTGCAACAACAGCAACGTCCCATTAGGAACGAGGTACAGTAGGACCTGTACGCCATAACTCCGTAGGTTCGTAGTTGAAGAAACTGAAAATATGACCTTGCTTCCGGGTTGAAGGCAGTTAACTGTAGAAAAACAGGAAGTCACCTTTTACGTAACATTTTCCTTTATTATTCGCTAGGATGATTCAGGGACGCTGGAAAAGACAGAATTGAGCCGATTCTTCCACAAGTAAATGAGAAATTACTAAGTACTGACGAACCAGTAACACATGCAATAGTCAATAATGGCACAAGTGCTGCACTCAATTCAAATGCAACAATAAATAAAAATTTGCGAATAATTTTCATGAAAACAAGTAGCCGTATATTATGAAATACAACGCATGTACACTAACCAGTGATAATAGCTTGAAAATAAAAATTATTTTCACTTCCTTTGGACCAATTTAAAAAAATGCAAAAAAAATGGTGCGTTATGGCAGCATTATTGTTTTAGTTTACGCTGTGCTGTTCATCGTTATTAGCTGATATTCTTGGGATTTTTGGTTTTTCCATGCCACCAGCGGTGATAGCTTTTACATTTGCAACAATAATACATCGAAAAGCTCTAATTGACGATGCAAGATTAATTACAATCCAGAATCTTGCTATAAAAGTACCTCGCATGATGCTACAGGGCATGAAGTAGATGGTCATATCGACATGAAAAGATTCCAAATAGACCCATCATTAAAGAAGAGACGATCAGATGCTGGCATTTCCAAGACTGGTACCAACAGGGATTTGTGGAAAGGGGATTTGGTCGTCGGCTCTACAGAAGACAAACAGTCATGCAAGTTCATTTTCACCGCATCTGACCGTGCTGGTGCACAGAAATCTACGAGAAATGCTATTCTTGGGACCATAAATACCGTGGAAGTTCAGCTGAAATGGCCAACTCTTACGGCAAGACTCAGAAGTTTGAGGATGGAATGGGCAAGGAAATATTTGATGATGAACATGCTTTCCGTTCTTTTCCCATACGTGTCCCAGGGGACCCTTGACAGATCCGATGTTTGGGTGTAATTCGGGGAAGTATGTACGTCATCATCATTGAAGGCGTCAACAACAGGGTGGAGTCATATTTTGGCAAGCATCATGTGGGACGGACTTGTTGGACTCACTACAGTACACGTAGGAGTAGAAGTGACATCTTTGCCTTTTGCAATGTCCTCAAAGAACCTTTGGTACTTTGATCAGATGATATACATTTTTCGCACAACGACACTTTGTTTTATGCATGGCAACGCTCTTTGTTCGCGCCACCAAAACATTTTAAGCCAATTCGGACATCCAAGGTGAAAGTTGATGATTTGGTCAGGCTCTTATGAGCTTTTAAGAGCCTGACAATTTGAAATCTAAAGGCCACATTTATGCTGAGAGATGTCAATTTTTGTCGAAAAAAACGCTAAGGGAAGTTGTCAATACTGCAGCAACGGCAGTCCCACGTGCCACCATTATGAAATTGACTCATTCACTGAATACGACACGTTTTGATGTGATAAACCTTCATCGCGCTCACATTGATAAATAATGAAGTCTTTCAATCAACCTAATTGAGTTATTGCAGCTATATGTTAATTAAATATACTCTGAATTGATCCGTATTTAATGTTTATTCCTGATTTAGACCAACATAGCAAATCCTTTCCCGTTTTTACTGTAAAAGCACTACTTGAAGTCGGTCGAAATCTAACGATTCCAGTAAATGGTTTTCCTTAAATACTAACTTCGTCATGAAGACCTAACTTTTGCCAGCGTTGTTGCAGTAAAAAGCCTGTTTTTTTTTATATGTTCCGAAATTGATTAAATGAAGTTCAGAAAACATTAATTTTATTACCAAGCTATTATCCCCGGCCAAAGTACGGAGGGAAGCAGTTTCCTAACATATATAAATTACATACTTGTATTTATACACAAGAATAAAGTGAAGAGCGAGAAGTAAACGGCTAAGATCAGCTCAAGGAATACGGCCATGCCATAAAACAAGTTCGCAACAATCCAAGCGCGTTGAGCTCCGAGGACTCGGTAACCCTGGATATCTCAATATCTCAAGAATATCAGAAAGGTATTCGAAGGTATGGGCGCGCGGGTGTGCGGGCGCGCGGGTGTGTGGGTGTGTGGGTTGCCAGCCTGTTCGTGTTGACATTTGCAGGGCGACGAGCGGAAAATGAGCTTCCGGTGAGACATGCTGCCGAGCGAGCGATGCATGGCCCCGTCTGCTGTCCGGACACCAGCTGATACTGGCGCACCAGGAAAGGAACAAAACTTTATTCCAAGAAATAAAGTATTAGGTAAAATAATATACACAATACAGCGTATTGACATTGAAATGCCGTTCAATCAGTGAGAGCACACAAAAGCAGAGGGGAATGCGAGGCTTAAGGTTCTTTTCCCTAAAGAAGCGCACGGCGATTTCGAAGATACAAGTCACAGCCCGAAAGGGAATCTGAGATCTCATTTGAAACGAGGTACGTTGCTCGCTGTGCTACAGAGCCCTGCCCCAATTAACACGCGGGCTTGTGTTCCAGGAGAAACGTTGAGGTTACGCCTTTATTGAACAAGTTTCCCATGACGATGCTGATTTCCTCAGGGGTAACGTGACCCACCGGTGGTCACAGCGCAGCAAACGTGGTAACCCATGACGCCCTGGTATGACTCCCAATTCCTACGCGAATTTCAATTTACGTTACTTTAATGGGCTTAAATTCACCATTCAACATCTGGTAACGAATGTGACGTGTAAAACACTAGTTAGTAAACGCACTCATGTTCTCTTCATCTAAAAAGAGAACCACGGAAAAAAATAAAAAAGTTAAGTTTATTGCGAGAAATTAATCCGAGATGTAATGGGTTAAGTTCTCCAAACGGGCTTCACGGAAACGAGCACTTTACAGCTGGAAAATGACGAGAAGAAGTAAGTAGATGTAGCGAGAGTGAATATGAGCACTCAAATTTCGGGACCAGTCTAAGTTTGTGTAGCGCAGGAACGTCTGGTGATGTTCAGGATCAAACGATGAGTGATGGTTACATCGATTTTTTAAGGACACACTAAACCAAACGATGTTTTCACTTTTGATAACACACTAAACCAAACAATGTTTTCACTTCTTTAACCGAAGCTTTTGACTACATCTAGTGCAAGATTCGAGTACATCTCCCCAGTACACCTAAGCACTGGTATTTTTCCATAAACGTTTCTTATAATTTTAATCAAAAATGTGTACCATATCCATAAGGTTAACGAGACACGACAGTTCTTCAAAGAAAAAATCATTTCAATGGAAAAGAACTTCAAGAAATTTTAATTGCTTCTGCTAAGTTTCAACGCTCGCTTCACAGTTTCTGCAAAAATATTAAGATTGGAAAGTTTAAAAAAACGCAAAAAGCGTAAAGAGCAAAACTGTGCGATGAGACTAGGCTGCTTCAACTGTTGCCGCTGCACGGCCTGCAACGCCATATATAACATGTACACGACACCATCAGTACCCAAGACAGTGTCACACCACGACACCATCAGTACCCAAGACAGTGCCACACTACGACACCACCAGCATTTAGGCACGGGACAGTTCAGAGCTCGTGACCTGACCTGGGTAACTGGAGGCTCCCAGAAGGCACGCCAAATTACCTGCTTACCCCCTTGTCTGCCCTGCAGGGAGTCATCAACCGCCGGCTTATTACAGCATATTAAGTGCACAATTTTAAGAGCCTGACTTTAATTACTGGCAAAAGAAACTCCCCTAAGGAGCGAGAGATTTAGGAGGCCCATATCAGCAGCGGGATCTACTGAGACGATGCGAAGGCGGTCTCCTCTACTCGTATAAACAGGGCGGTCTTTGCAGACGCAATGATGCAGCCTACGAGACACGGGTCCGGAGGGAGCCTTCGTGACTAAGAGCCATAGAATTTGAATATTGTTAAGTGTATTAACGTGAAAGCCACGTGATATATTATGTAACCTGAATATAACTGAATGCTTCAAACCGAGTTGAGAAATGCGAGCTGAGATTTCTCTGCCAGTCAGACAATGTAACTAAAAAGAGTCGTGCATTGCCCACTCCTGGCAAAGGATGACCAAATTGGAGTCGTGATGTCGGGTACAAATGATGGTCGCGACGACTGGTGGCGATAGCCCCGCGAACGACTAAAAACAGAAGGTGTTCACCAATTATTTCACCCAATAACAAAAGAACGACTATCGACGGTCTACGTAAAACTGAGTGCAACACTGTTGAAGGAATGGCATTTCATTCAATGACTGAACCAATGAATTTGAAAAGGATGATTAAGAACTTGATGTAGTATGAACGATTTGAAAATCATAGTTGAATTATCGTCTGCGTCGCTAATATTCTCAACAAACCGCACTAAACAAGATTCACACGTAACGCTGCAACTGATGTGCAAGGAGGGAAACGGCCTAATTCAACCGCTTGCGGATCTGCAAAGGTACACCATGCACAGAAAGCGGCGGCACCCCAGTGTGGCCTCGGCATGACGAGGAAGTTTTCCAAGTAAGCGGGGAATTTTGACGAAAGCTTATGGAAGCGACCCAACACTCCCAATATGCACATTACGCAATGAAGAAAACGGGACCCCAAATATTCTCAAAAGATGCTCCCATTCTACACAGAGGAAAAGGAAGAAACCTCATCACAGCCACAACACAGCCCCAACATGCACACTCTGCGCAATGAGGAAGAAATCCTGCAATGAGGCAGCCTTGAGAACCTCATCACAGCCACAACACGCCCTCCAGCACGACCGCAGCGGGAGGCCGCAGCAGCACGATGCGCTTTGAAGAAGCCAGGACACTGCCGAAGAATAGGCTGCATAAAACGCTATGAAATCCTGCGAGATTTTCCAATGGAGTTTTAGATGCGAGCGGCGGAATATTGCCGAGCTATCAGGGCCGTGCCTCCCCGGCCTCTCTGCACAGGACGGCCCCACACAAAGTCAAGCTGCCTATTACGGCGCTTAATGCCGCGCTTTTTGCGTGCGGGCCAAGGCTTAATAGAATTGCACCAGCCGCTCTGCGTCTTTTGGGCTGCATTCTGTGCCAGGGAACGTGCTCCGTAGAGCAAGGGGTAGGACGCTCGCATTTTAGTTACGAGATACCAGTTACGATACCTCGGAAGGAGCACTTGCTACTGAAAGAAACACTGTACTTGATGTTCTTGAAAAGGCAGCACATCAGTGTAACCTGAAACGGGGTGTGCAAACAGCTTCCAGGGCAGTCCAGGTGAAAAAACGCACAAGCAAGCAAGTGTGCGTGCAGGCGTGCCTTTCTTCAGCCTCTACCTAGGTATGAAATTTGATTGGAAAACATTCACCGGTTCCCGGAAGCGAAAGTTGGAGAGAAGCAGAACAGCGTGGCAGAGGAGGATGCCCATCTTAAATGGTAGGGCCACGTCATCACACAGGGCCGCGTCTGTGTGAAGCAGGAGAGTTCCGTCTGTGTGAAGCAGAAGGGACACAGGGCCGCGTCTGTGTGAAGCAGGAGAGTTCCGTCTGTGTGAAGCAGAAGGGTCACCTCCCCGCTTGCTTGACTACCATGTGTCAATACCTTGGATACCTTGGAGATGTTTGGGCCTTCATGCCCGGGCCACACTGGGGTGCCGCCGCTTTGAGTCCCAATGCGGGAACGACTGTTCATGTCTAGTCCGAACGCTGTCAGTCGCCCTCGCATTGAACGTCGGCACAACGCACCTCTTGACGAAACGAATGTGCTGCAATGGGCAATGACCATCAGCCATGAACACGTAACTGCGAGACAACTCTCGGCAGGCAGTAAACGTGTTAAAACAAATTAGGACTACACACGTCGTCGCAAGTAAACTTAGCCCCATAAATTTTTTTACCATAAATTGAGGTACCAGGTCTAGATATTTTTCAGTGTATTAAGTATAACGATTTATTTTCGCGCGAACGGAATTAGAGAGCAAATAAATCGTGAGCCGAGATTCTCGGGTCCGAACTCCCAATCAGCGAGACTGTGTCGGAGCAAGTAGTCCGTATCAGTGATACAGCAAATCACATCATTTCACATGAGATTCACCCCCCATTTTTGACGGGCTGAACACGCCAGTACTCGCGGAACCAGCAGCCAGGCGACACCCCGCTCAGGCGGCCTCGTAATACCGCGCTGTCGATGTTTGCGCAGGTAATGAAGACGGACGAGAGAACGCGCTTCTCGCGGTCTCGGATTCCAGGAAATTGTTCCGGCTTCGACAGCGCGACGTCTGTGTAGGGACAATTCCCAGCCTCATGAGTGAATATCAAGCTCGTCCACGTCGGAAACGGCGTGCGAGGCCTGCTAACCGATGGCAGTGACTACTTACCTTCGCGTCATATTCACATATATAAATTAGGCTACTTATTATTCCAATTCGAATTCACTTATCATATAAATTAGACTAGAAGACGCAGCCCTGTCAAAAGTGATGGGACAAATGATTTTAATTTGGTTAACTTATGAGTTGGGTTAGTTTTAGGATACGTTATTTTTATGCTCATTTGATAATGAGTATACGTTGCGAATAGTTTCCTCAACGTAATTTGAATGTCAAAAAAGTGCACAGAACTTAATAAATATATACGATCGATTTCTCCTGTCTCTCTGCTGCCCTTGACGTGACAATTGAGTTTTCAAAGTTTTTCCTCATTCAAGACCAAATTTGAGAGGGAAACATCTATTACTCAAAAGGGCGTACTCGACCTGACCGAACAACACAAAGTCGACTGCCTTTCAATGGAACAAGGAAATCGTTAAACAAGTTCACAGAGCACCCATGGCCAGCAACTCCTCGGCGGTGGTGGCTGAAGCCTCCATAAAATACAACGAAAGGAAACTTCTTGAAGGCCCTCCTTGTACGATTCTAATGTGGAACCGCGACGGGGACGACTTCTTTGCTATTACAGTACCCCGACACCACAATCGTATTACTAGCAGCAATTCCAATATCGAATTCACCTTCGGGAAGAAAGTTAATAACGGGCCGCCCTTCACGGACCTAACGATAAATCAGAAGCAAGGCGCTTCCTTCAATTTCACCATCAACAGAAAACGGACACACACACACACCGGTCCCTGGATTGTTCGTCAAATTATCTTTGTTATAAAAGATAAGTACATAATTAATTCCAGTTTCGTGAGCTAAAAATTCAAGCAGCGATAAAAACCTAACCGATGAGCTCAACCCCGTGAGTAACACATTGAAGGAGAACGGCTATCCGAAGTAATCGATTAGTTCTATTGATAGAGGGATGAGTACTGTTTAAAATTCTATACCTCCTGAGGTGCATTCACGAAGATGATGAAGATAAAACCTCGGTAACATGCCCACAAGAAAGCTGACGTCCATCTAGACCTCAGACTTGGACTTAGTGCTGAGATGCCAAGTTCAAGAACCCTTCTTTTGATCCTCTGACAACAACCTCACACGCGACAGTAATTTTTAGCATGTGTCTTCACCTCAAAGTTATTTTACCTAAAAATTTTAGTAGGTATTCAAGGTGAGGATATGTACAAGCGATCAAGTGTACGAGTACACGCATAGGACAAACTCGTTTGCACGCCGAGAAGTAAACTTTTTTATGATATTGACTGATACACCTGCCTGAGGATGATATTGAGGGCCAGTCGGGAGACAGGTTCGGTGGGGCGGTACCCCCACCACATACTGCAGTCAACACTGCTCACCTGAGCACGCAGCACGTCGTGCTGGTTCAGCACACCATGTAACATACGAGTGCCATGTAGATTAAGTAGACTTCACGGAAACTGACAGAACAAACTTTGACAGAAGATATAAGAAGACAAAAAAACGAATCTTTCAGAAATAAGTAAAATTGAAGCATTTACCGTTTTCGAGAAATCGTACGTCAAATTGAGTCGGGCTTATGGTGGGGGCAGTCCCTAAAGCCGTCGTCGGTGACGAAAACTCATTCCACCACGTGAACTTAATTACGGAATTGGAGTGCTCAAGTGCTCAAAATCTCCGCTCGCACCATCGCTGCAGGTCTGGTGCCTGCACAGAAGCGGTCCCCGACACGCTAAAATAGCCGCGGATTACCCGCAGCGAGTCCTGCAGCTTCCTAACTACCCAACAAGATCCATTTCCGTCTCCCCTGGGTTTTCATAAATCAAATTCTTAATTGGCCTCAGAACTAGAAATTCAGAGGTGTCAAAACCTGGAGACCTCGCTGGCCAAGGTAGCTACTTGCATTTACTGAAATGTTCGATTGCAGAGTACTTCCCTTGGAAAAGGAAGTTTAAACCACACATTCCTCACATCCCCCACCACACCAGTAGTTGTAAGGCATCTAAAACCCAGCAGTAAATGCGTTGGAATTAATAAAGGTTATTCTGGCCCACAGCGTCCTATCCATCTGTCGGGAAAAGTACGGTCTTGATATTGTCCAGCACCGACACCAGCAGCTGGAGGCAAATGGCCACACCAGCAACACCAGCAGCTGGAGGCAAATGGCCACACCAGCAACACCACCAGCTGGAGGCAAATGGCCACACCAGCGACACCAGCAGCTGGAGGCAAATGGCCACACCAGCAACACCAGCAGCTGGAACAGGGCACAAGACCTGAGACCATCAGAGCTAATGGCCACCAGAAGCAGCCTGCGCACAGCAGCATTCACAAGCCCCTACAGGGGGCCAGCTTAAGAGTCCCTCTGATGGGCTTCCGTTTCTTGCTCCTCGCCAGAAAGTATCACAAAAGCGATCGCTCGACCTTTAATTAGAAATTAGCCTTTCGTAATTAGACTCATTATTGAGAGGCGCTTCTGGGGTAAATCTCTTTCTTTTCCGCGGGGCTCTTTGAGGCTTGATAAGACACATATTGGATTTTGGCGAGTCAATAAAGGTAGTAAACTGTTGAACTACTCTGAACATGACGGGCGCATTGTACTCGGCGCCCTAACTCCTCAATGTTTTCATCCGTTGACATAACGACTCTAGTAAAATACATGTGTACACCGAGACCATCAAAAATTGGACACGGGGTCAAAAGTTTGGTTACCCAAGTTACACGACAGCAAATTAGTTGAACATTCAGCAGCTTGTACATTTTTGGACGTTGAACATTATTTCGGCATCAGAATACACATATAATAAAAATTTTCTATGATTACGGCAGAAATATCAAACGTTTCAAGAGATATCTAGTATATGAAAAGCTGTTCGTATTTGGTGGCGTCAACGTTCGTCGCTAGTACAGCTTCCAACCGTCTGAGGTATTTGCTAAAAGTTCTTCCAAATATTTATAGGTTTTTTGGTGCAATCTAAGTGGCATATATATTTTCAGAATCAAATTTCTTCGGTCTCTACTCTGAATTTTTTTGATTCTAGCCTCAGGTTCTCGATATATTTAGGTCTGGCCACTGATTTGCCATCTCGTTACTGTTATTTTCTCGTGCTGGAACCACGCTGCAGTGCCCCTGACCGCATGTTTTGGATCATTGTCGTGCTGCAATGTCCATCTTTCTCGCAACTTTAAGTCACATCTGAGCATTCATTTTCCGTTCAATAACATGAAGTACGCCTAGACTTGCGGAGGAAAAGAAGCCCCATGCCGTTAGCCTTCACCAAACTTCAGTATTAGGACTGTATTATTAGGATCGTGCACCGAGTGTTCCTGCCTCCAAACGTGACTAATACTACCATCCTCGCCTCGTCAGATAACAGCAGAAGATCCCAGAAACTTCAAGACTTCTTCTTGATGTCGTTTGGGAAAATTGGTTTCAACAAAAGGTATTTTTCTCGATGTGCAAGAAAGCAGCCCCACGTACCTAAGAACTGCTAGCATTGTGTTTCGTACAAATTTATCCCAGCCGCAATCAAATCATTGTGAAGTTCAGGTCGAGTCACTCGAGGATTCTTCTATTCTTTGCGGGCTGTATATGTACAGCCGCGCCACTTGGAATTTTAGATAGACGCCCTGAACGTGGTAAACTTGCAGTCCACTGATATAACGTGAATCGGTGAATCGAGTCACCTATTGTTGAGTTGATATTTTTAGCTCAGGTGAAGTTTTTCCATAGCCCAAATTCAATTTATGTAACTGAACTATTACTTCTCTGGTCTTTTATAACGGGAGTTCTTTAGTTTTCGCTATCATAATAGTAAAATTAGAGCGTTGAACGATGACCTTCTCACGCAGCTCACAAACACGGATCGAGGTGCACTGAAGTATGTGCGCGAAGTCTATTATTTTCCTTCCAAGCTCTTTAACATTCCTGCCGCGTAAATCGCTCTGAAATGTTCGAGGGCATTTTATCATCGTTTTAAAACTTAATTTTTGTGTGTGTTGGCTATTATTTGAAGTGATAATTTAAAAATTATCGATATAATAGCAATCCTTTATTATACGTTTCTTTGACAGATTTCGTATTCAGCCTACAAATACGTATGACCATTTTTAATTTATTTGCTGTTTTGTGACTCCGGTAAATAAACTTTAAGGCTAGTCGTGGATATTAAATGAGCACTAAAAACAAGTGACACTGAAGTATTATGAAAGAATTGAGAGAATCCTTTCGATAACTTCATGGCCCAACGCGTAAGTACCACACTTGCAAGTTTTCACGAAAACCTCTTGAATTAGCCTCCGAAATCAGAAGGAAAAACAATATTCAATTTGGTATTGAAAAAAATTTGCTAATATTAATCTACTCCATTCATCGAACCTGTGAAATAGATTTTTGATATTCGGAATGAACATTAAATTTTGTGCAACAGACATAAAAATTGCAAGTTTGTTAACTAACATCAACTAGTACGAAGTGTACTTCACGCATAAACAAATGTGCGCGGACCGAGTGCAACCAAAGGAAGGAACTTATCGACAATAGGTAAACTGAGGAACTCTTCAATTTGCAGGTCTGCTTCGCACCTCCTTGAGATCGCTTCTTGTCAGAGCAGTGACTGAGGTAAGACATCTCACACCAGCAAGCGAGTGCTGAACGGGAGCCAACGTTCCCATGTCCGGCCAGGCACAGCAGCAACGTTCCATCAGAAGAGCGTCCCATCAACGTTCCGTGTTGCAGCAGCAACGTTCCGTGTTGCAGCAGCAACGTTTCATTAACACAATGGTGTTGCAGCAGCAAGGTTCCATCATTGTAGCCGTATTGCAGCAGCAACGTTCCATCAGTGTAGCCGTGTTGCAACAGCAACGTTCTTCTATCAATACAGCTGCGTTGCAGCAGCAGCAACGCTCCATCAGCACGGCAGTGTGGCAGCAGCAGCAGCAACGCCCCATCAGGAACGAGGCAGAACTCGCGCGCCAATTCCGTGTCGGCACAGAATATTCCATCAAGCGAATGACTCGCCCCAAATCCGCCTGGCTTTGGGTTACCAAAAGGAATCCGATCCTCAGTGTCTGGATTTTCCTTTTCCATTTTGCGGGAGCCGCCTGCTGAAGGCAGGCAGGCAGGCAGCGAGGGATACGTGCTTCCCGGGTCAAACTGAGCGAGATCGGAAGTACTTTCTTCAATATTGGACGCCGCGGCCGCGATCGTGTGCCCTGTCAAGTGAAATGCTTCCCCTCCGCAGGCGGCAGTCGAGAGGCTACGGGGGACGGAACGAACGCGATTTGTTCGATCGACGATCACGTAAAATTTCCCTTCCCTTCCCTCCCTCCTGTCTTTTTAACTTCGTCTTTTGATCCATTTCAGCATTCTGAAACGGAAGCTTTCCGAACCTCGCGACAAAATTTNCAAGTCCCCCACATTACACACAAGTCCCCCACATTACCTACAAGTCCCTCACATTACACACACGTCCCCCACATTACACACAAGTCCCCATATTACGTGTTCTCTCAACGCGTCCCTTGGATTACACGGACGGAAAGTCTGCCCTTCAATCACGACACTGCACGAAATCTCGTTTCAGTCGAGGCCTGCCGAAGAGAATAGGAGCTCCTCGTAGAATTTTGTGGTCTTCTTGGAATGACACCTTTGATTGGGAACTATCCGCAAACCTTCAAGTCCAACTAAGATTCCCAAGGTTTATGAAGATAGCTTTCGAAAAGCGATTCTGAACGACCTATCCGTTAA
>VOMN01124387.1:0-18027 GCA_014899125.1 Orchestia grillus
GCCCCCACACCCCCAGCAGGGCTCCCCCACACCCACTCTGTGAGCTTGGAGTCAGCGGCGTCGATATCGACGGTGACGCCTGGTGGAGGTTCCTTGAGCAGCGACATGAGCTCCTTCTGCAGTCTCTTCTGCGGGCAGACAAGGGATGGTCTCATTAGTACGGGCCTTCAGGTCCCCGGTCAGGTTCAAAGAGACGTTCTGTACTTATTCAAAAGACAGCTCGACACAAAGAACAACAACATCTTAATTATCAAACTCTTGCACTACGAAAACTACTTCTGATCGTCTATCACAAAATTAAGTGAATGACAAAACAAAATTAATTCATTAGACGTAGACGAAGTCATCAATGATAATCATAGGCAAGGAAGTACTTGACTTTAGAACATACCCAAGAGCGTCATCGATGGTTATCTGGCTGAAAAATATGTGCGCTGCCAATGACTATTCAGGGAAAGATATCATGGGCATCCTGTATCATGTATACCACGATATTATTTACGCTATTGAAACGGTTATAATTTTATGCGGTGCCCCATGTTCTGAAGTGTTAAAAAGAAGCCCCAACTGGGTGACAGAACTCGTTGGTGCGACGCGGTTGTTCTCACTGACAGCTGTATGGTCCGCCTCTGCACCACCACACAACCCCCGTACGAGAATACGCTCGCTCGAGAGGTCAGGAGCACTCAACCCTGGCCTCCCAAACCAGGATGTGAGCGGAGAAGAGAGCGGGAAGGCGTGATCCCCTAGCTGTAAGACTAGGGCCATAACAGGCTCCTGTAACGACTAGGTGCGGTCGGGTCTGCTGGCATCTAAGCAAACTGTATGATTGAAACACATAAATGCAATAATGAACTCCCGTATACAATTAACGCTGATAACAGTCATTATCTGTACCATGAGGGTGAACTATCGTGATAGATAGTATGCACATAAACGGTTGGTGGTCAAAATGGGAGTTTTGAATATAGTGCGAATTTATGAGTGTTCTCGTAGACACTAGACGAGAACTGACACGAAATACTCGGGTAATTCAAAGGTTCCTATCTAAATTTAAGTCATGTATTTCAAATCGCGACCTCGATTTTATGCTAGACGTAAGGATGATGTTAGTAGAGGAGATCACCGTGAAAGAAATCTAAACCCCAAACAAGAAAATCATTTTCTCAACTTGTGAACATTAATTCATTCTCCTCCTCCAAGAATGCTCGACTAAAACAGTTGCGATTGACACCGACCGACTCCATGAGAATAGCAGCAGGCTGTGGCTCACAACTCTAACACAAATGAGCAATGCTAGCCCAATTTCTGAGCCTCCCCNCCTCAGCGCCCCCTCGACCAGCTCTCCCTGGTCGCGCCGCGCCGTTGTCACGAGCCTTTCCTCTCTGGTTGCCCACGCGTCCTTAATGTCTTTTTTATCTGATTGCAGGTCACCAGTAAAAATCTAAAATGACTGTACTAAATAAAATTGTTCATACGTACAAATCCATTCAACCCATACACTTTGATACACATATACGAAATAGCTTAGTTAAAATTAATTAAAGATTTGATTGCCAGGAAATATCACAGAGTTTCTGTAAGCAAAAGGGTCGAGTCATTCAGGAAATACACGTTAGGAATTTTTTTGCTAATCTACACAGCATTTCCACATTTTTTCATAGAAAGAAGCGCTGCATCACAATTCAAACAAGAAATACTCATCACAATAATGAAGCTATATTAGAAATACATGCTCGTAGGGCAACCATCTAAGTGTCTATTTCAAAGAAGCTCAGAACTTCCCGAACAACTTGAAGAATCATTTCGCACTGACGACTCAATCTAAGAAAGGTTTTGCGAAAGCAAAGCAATAAATTGGATGCGGTCTCGTCACAGCACGACTGTAGACCGCGGGCAGTGTGAAGGCATGTGGCACTTCTTGAAATGACTTACATGAGATAATATGAATGTCACACTTGTTGAAGTGAGGTACTCCAGACAATATAGATACATGTCCCACTTATTGAAGTGAGGTACATGGGAAAAATCAAAACGCCACCTCAAATACGACATTATCGAAGTAAATCAATTCCTATAGTTCCGAAAGACGAATGACATAATCAGGAATACTGTAGAAACCGCGCTCAACTTCCAGTGCGTCCCAGCGTGCTCCTCTCGTGCGATTTATGGGCAGCGCCTGACTCACCTGACCTCTGCGTGACGCGAGTTACGGGCAGCGCCGGAAAACTGACTGCGTTCATTAGGGAAAATCGACCGTTATTTCATAGAGTCGGGACCTCCATTCTCTGGACAACGAGCTTTCTCCCGAGGAATGTGATCAGAAGCGAGGCTACACCGCTCCACGTAAGAAAATATTCCTGGCACGAACGCAGATGCGATACTTTTCCTAGTCTTACCAACGGACTCCAAATCCTCAGAAAAGAAGTTCAAAAATAATAAGGCGAATCATGGCCAAACTCCTAATTCCATCAAGAAACGGCACCGAGCAGTGGGGCGGGCTACGCTGCACGGCAGCTGTGCGGTTCCTGCACTGCAGCAGCGGCAGCTGTGCGGTGCCTGCACTGCAGCAGTGGCAGCTGTGCGGTGCCTGCACTGCAGCAGTGGCAGCTGTGCGGTGCCTGCACTGCAGCAGCGGCAGCTGTGCGGTGCCTGCAGTGCAGCAGCACTAGGGACTGTGCAGGACATACACAGCACCAGAACAAAAGATGTCACTGTACTGAGTACCCCATGAAAGTTTCCCCATTCCTTAAAATAATCTCAGTGGTAAGAAGTTCAACCCAACTGAATAGCTCTGCAAAATTCATTGGTAACGCAGAACTATTTGCACAGGTCAAGATATTGGGTGTGTCGTCTAGCTTTTTCTGGCGTCTGAAACGGAACTTCGAAGCCAGTTTTCGAAAAGGAAGACTCGGCGTCATGCCATTTGTGCAACAGAAGGCAAGACTAACTGCGCATTAAAAGTAGCCTAAGCAGTCAACTCGAGGGCGTTGACGCGAGGGGCCCCCGATCCACTCCCCCCGCCGGGCTCCTCCAGCCGACAACACTTCCGCTCGACAGCAGCGAGCTGGAGCTCCAGAGGAGCTGACGCTGCTGCTGACGCAACCAATTGTCCCCTTGTTTTCGTCGAGAAAGGCGTGAACTACAGCACTCGAGCTAGATCAACTGCAGCTGATAATGAGGTTTCGTTTTTTGGGTCGAATAGTTGTATATTAGGCCCGTTCTCGGGGCAGGACGTCCGTCATGTCCTGGCCTTAAAGTTTGTTCATATTTTGAACACATGGCAATGTCAAGAGGGTTTACTGACGGGAGAAATGTGCGTTGTTGAAACATATTTCTTTCACGTACAGCATAAAAAAACAAGTTGAAGTAGAAACATCATAATATAGATACTGGAATTAAAACAATACTATAAAGTGTAACACCTGTTAGGACTATTGTCAAGATGATATAAAAAACACCTCTGTAAAAGACACATCTCACGACCACAACCGAGCAGGCATGAGGCGGGCACGCCACCTATCCACACGACCAGCAGAGTGTGCAAGCGGCCACCATCACACGCTCACACCCCCACACACCAGGGCGTGCGTTTGAGCACCAGCGAGGGGGTGAGCAGCGCGCAGGCCTGCAGGAGGCCCAGTGGCAGGGCAGCGCTCGCGACGTCAGCAGAGATCAGCAAGTCGAATGAGGGGCGCGGCCCCCAGCCGCCGCAGGGCGGGACGCTAAGTGGGCCAGTAATGCGGCGCAATCTGGCCGCACTCGGGGGAGAGGAGATCCTCGCGCGCCTCCAGGGCACCGAGCAAATTCAATGGGCACCGCTGGGCACGGGCCGCTGCTGATGGGCGCTCCTCTGCACAGCTACAGACAGTCGGACTCAACTCGCCCGATTCTCAAAGTGATCCCAAACATGAATAAATGTTATGTTGTGTAATTAATGCTATTATCATGAGTAACTCAAATTTCGCACGTGTGCACTGTTATTAAATTACGGCACGCAGCAGCACGATGCGATAATCCCCTATGATTAGGATGACGTACCCGTAGGGAGCACCTTATAAATAGGAATAAAACATTAGCGAGGAGAGCGATAATAGCCGATGTTAGGTTCCCCTGCTTGTTATAATGCATTTCAAGACGAGTTCGTAAGACACTATCGAGGTCTCACGGGACGATCGTAACATGCTCAATAGAATATAAATTCAAGTTCACAATAGTGCAATGACCATAAGAACAATGTTGAAGCCTCTCAGACCGCCAAACGTGACGATGGTCAACGTGACGAAAGATTCGGGAGCGGTAAAACCTCGACATGAATAGTACGAGTAAACGAGAAGGCGACGAGCCTGCAGTTGCTGCTCGCGGTAGTAATGTGCTAACGATCTCGAGAGATGTTACAGTATTTAAACGATTACTTCATTTGAACAAGCCAATCTAAAAGCAACGTAGATGTTATTGAGAATAGATAGAAAAGCTATCCTGAAATAGATTGCACCCGACGAATGGGCCACAATGCTGCATTGGTAACTTCAAAAGAAATGCATTCTCTTAATTTCCCTGGAGGTCAGAGACGGAACTGTTCACTGTTTTACTGGATGGATGCTCCATAAGTTACTCTGAACGGGACTTTCCATGCTGCTACACTCGACGGACTAACAGAGTGGTGTGGGTGGAGAGGACTCTTGCATCAATACAACTTCCGTAAGCACATTTCCAGTTCCTTCTCCCCGCATCTCGGACTCTAAAGAGAACGGCAGAAGACCATGAAGCTCAAGCCCTCAAAGCTAAATCCACGAGGGATTTCCACAACCACAGAATGGCTGCGGCTGCTGCAGGCAGCTCGACACATCTTGGAGCAAGATGTCATTACCCAAGAATGTCATCGAGAACCCTCACATTAACCTCGCAAGACTATCAGAAATTCATACCCTCTCGATGGAAGTTCCGAAGGCGCCCTGAAAGAGTGTAGACTCGCGAGAAAAAACGTGGTCAACGAAAATTATACTGAAATAAAACATCTAACACGAGCTAAGAAACTTTAGAACTGAGGCAGCAACGGACGAAGATGCTCGGCGAATGAACGAGTCTGCAATAACGGCACCTGATGGCTGCTAGGTGAACGTAATGGCTACGCAAGATTCAATAAAATAATTACAAAAGTTTCCAGTTTCGCATCTTCAATTTAATTGCCATTGTGCTTCTAGACGGTTCGTTAAGGCTGTGTATATCTCCTGCCTGCGACGGGTGCACATGTGCGCTTTCAAATGTCTCTCACTCGTACGCAGCCTCTTCATGAAGGTCAACCGCGAGCGAATAAAGTCCTGGTAGATAGCGAGTTCTAATTCTCTCACTTACTTTGAAGCGTGAACTTCGAACAAATACTACAAGAAGCGGCAAGAAGCACAGCTGGTCGCGAGACAGCGCGCGATGGCGTAGCAGGAAGAGCAGCAAAGAATGGCTTCATCCCCATAAGCCGGGGCTCACCAACCCACAAATGACGACACAGCGTCAGCTCCGGTGCGGCTTCTCAACACACTTCGCAGCACCTTGGACGCTGTCCGATTTTCAAACTAAATTAAAAGATGTTTATTTGGAACATTCATTAACCACAAGTAATTTACATCAGATTCAGTTTTACAATCAAATGAGAAATGACGAAGACCCGGAATCAGAATGTATACCACATGTGGGCCCGAATGAGCTACAAGGCTTCTAGAGCAACCTATATGAAGGCATTCAATTTACAACACATCAATGATTATTAAAACAAAAAATTTTAAGTTACCCTTGACTATGTCAGTTACAACAACTGAATGAGTTGGTGAAAATTAAAGATTAGGGTAAAAACATAGTACGAATTTAGCAATTTTGGTAAAAGACTACATACATACAAACACATATTTGAGCATATATCATGTAGTCTTTGAGCATATATATTTTAATTTCGTTTGGCTTGATTTTTAATGCATTAATACAGTTTATCACCTCACTATTAGATACCGGTGTGAAAAAGAAAGAATGGCTTACACTTAAGCTTAAGCGGTTCAAAGCGGTACCTGCACCACACTTAAAATAGCGTTCGCAGCAGTTGTAAATTTAACGTCATAACATGACAAAATTGAATGAATTTCCAGTGTTTCTTAATGTTTCTTCTCACGACCGGCAACATCGCGCTTGTCATTGTAAGGAACGGTAATCGTATTTAAATCGCTCAGTTGATCAATCTAAAACCTGCAGTTAACATGACACGAAAGATCGTTCGTACTTACAGCTAAGGAAAAATAAAATATTTTAGTCGCGGATGTTTGGGAAGACGCGCTTCTTGGGCTCCCGTTTAAACTTCGCTCCCAAGAACTTTGAAACGACAATCGCTGACGATGAAAAACATCGCGATCATTAGAAACCACCGTCACGCGAAACGACTCCAAAGCCATCTTTAACAAAAATCTTCACCCTTTACCGCCGCCGGTATGGATTCCATAATCCACTTCACAAGGACGCGGCTAGGTTTTAGTACAAAATTAAACGCAGACTTTTCGCCAAAATAATTGGGTCGCTAAAGGGTTGACCTCGAGTCAGCTGTTCTTTTATATTCAGTCAGAAAGAAACGGTTCTGCTGTACACACCTTTCGCGACTCCACGCTCAAAAATATCGACATGCTTTATAGGCCATCACGATTTTGAAGCTAGAGAGTCTGCATTAGACATTTTCACTAATTCCGAAAACATCCCTTAAAATTTGGGGCACGACACACCCACTGCAACCTTTCTTCTAGATCAAGGCTGGCAATTGCATTAAAGTTCGTGCATACCGCTTGGAAAACGCTACGTTTACACTCCGTACAACTCCGAAATGATTGCCGAGAGTACAAACATTTTGTCTTGGAAGCATTCTGACTGGTAACCTGGAGACTAAATCTCGTCTGCTACTGTGAGGGGACATTTGTGAATTCGATTTGAATGCCTAACTACCACAATTGACGCTATAGTGGACTACAATTAACATTATAGTGGGCTCGATACCATAATGCTAGCGTGATGACCTCGTAACCGAGAGGATCCTGGTTCAAATCTTGGCTCAGTCGTCGAGGCATTTTTACGTAAGCAGGGACTGGGAGTACTACCATGGAAAAGGAAATTTAAACCACACATTCCTCACCACGCCAGTAGTTGTAAGGCATTGAAAACCCAACGGTAAAACGTGTTGGAATTAATAAAGATTCTTTTTTTCGTGAGAGCACTACGTGAGCACGGCCACCAATAACGCGCACACCAAAGGGCATGGGTAACACAGCGTTGAAGAACACAAGCTCGTAACCTTGGTCACGAGGCTCGCTCAGGTGGAAACACTGAGCGTCAGGCACAATGATTGTTCAGGACATTTTCCTGACATCACTTGTTATAATAAAACACACTATAAAACTTGAAATTGGCAGGGACGTAGTCTTCACATTCAAGAGACTAATCGTATCACTGGTTATAACTGTGTCTTGGCAATAGCAAAGAGGACTCTAAAAAAAGGTTAAATATAATCGAAAGCAGAGGACATAATAAATACGAGAGCTAGGTTGTTACTTCACGGGAGGGAAAGACAAGGAAAAATCCTCAAACTACTAGAGTGAACCTACAGAGATCCTGTGGTAACATCTGTTGCTGCCTCTTGGATAGGGAGCTGCTATGGCACGCACCAAGCGAGCAGCCCCTCAGGGTACACTGACGAGGCCAGGCCCCGTGCCTTCACCCCACCCCCATTCCTTGAGGAGCATTTCAATAACGCTCCATTGCTCCCGAGCNGTCGGGGGGGGGAGGGGGTTGGACGCGAGCAACTTCAGTATAACTAAACAAGGGAAATATATTTTTACGGCAAGCCTGAGTGAACGACGTTCATCCTTGGTATTTGCTATTAGTTTTACCGATTGAGAGTAAACTTTAACTTACGTAAAGCGTTAAGCTGGAGGTTTTAAGTTTTTGCGACATAGCATAAAACAGGTACTGATACAGGTCTGAAAAGATTACGTATTATGATGGATCATTAAATTATTAGATGCACCATCTCAAAGTTCTTTTCAAGTGTGACAGCCAGATGTATGAGAAATAAATGTCACATGCACGAAAATGATCGAATTACGTACGGATGATATTCAAATGAAGCCTGCTGTCGCCAGAATACCCAGGTTTGTTTTTCTGAAATATGCTTAATACTACTTTAATGTCCATTCAAAATTGTGGTAACATAAATACGAGGTCATCAGATGACAATTTTGGAATCCCATTTCTGGCCCAGCCTCCGCAGTCCCCCCTGGCTGGCGGGCGAGGAAACATTGGACAGGTTCCCCCCTCAAGCTCCAGGGCAGAGAACACGCAGGAATATCAGCAAGACGCCTTACAACAACCGAGACGTACGAACATTCGTACCACGTCTGTAGATTGTTTTAAAGAAACTCGATAGAAGCAGAGCCGTCTTGAGCTTCAATTATTTGGTTGCCTAAAAGGCGTGAGAGGTTCAGTGCTAACAATTCTCCAAAACGTGACGCCTCCACCGCCTTGGTGCCGTGACAGGCCGAGGAGACGAGGGGCTCCTGCACCTTTGTTCCGTCTGTCGAGGGCTGCTCGCTATTAATCAGCAAAAGCGTACCTTGAAAGTCAATTTCTACGTATTCCCTGCCCTATCAAACACTTTTCCCTTTGGCAATTCTTCCGCGAAGTTTAGTACCATTCTCTAACATTTCGGAAGTCGCTATGATGCGACGTCGGGACGACTTACGTCCAATTATGAAGGCGCTTTGATCGTTTTCCCCACCTCAAAAAAAAAGCTCAGAGGCCAAAATATCAGGATGCGACATAAAATTGGAGACCGTTTTCTACATGCCTCCAAAATTCATTCCTGTTGCGCGTCAACTAAAGTGATAACATCTGCGCAAAACCTTTAGTTAGCGTAGCAGCACACGAAAGTTATCAGAAAATTATTATTCACCCCGTTAATGGACACTGTATAGTTTCTTCTTCAGCGAAAAGAAAAACCACGGACTTAAAATTGGGTTGTAATCATGGTATTCTAACAATTTGAACCGTTCCGTATGTGTACCGGTCTGTTCATAAACTCTTGGGAAGCATATCGATTCTAATACTATAAATTAAATATACAATGTACATAATCATACAGGGGCCGATATACACACTTCAGTATAGAAACAAAAAGCTAAGGAGAACCGGAAAAATCAATCAAGTTACAACAGCCTCCTCTAACAAGCTTGGTCGATTCTGCCTTTAGAACGAAGCGTGCACCCAAGAAACAAAATATCTTCTACATATGTGCAGATCTCCTAGCCTACAAAGAAGGGCTCATGGATCCTATTTACTGGACCTTAAGATGCTCGGGAGAATCTTTACGAGTACATTTCGACGCTGTCATCTCGCCACACTGGAAAAGTTCCCTTCCTTTCAAGCTGCTCTGTACGACGCACACCGACATCACAACGATGGCAGCCGCACACCGCAAGCGAAATATGGAGGTGCGCCACAGATAGCACGGCATCAGCGGATGGCGCACGATGGCCACGCTGGAACGGACGATAATATAAGAGGCGCAGCGGCCACTGGAGCACCATCACAAGAACTCCACAAGAAATGCCAGAATTTGCGCGAGTCCTTTTGGCGGAGGTGAGCTTCAGGCATACTGATGGCCTGCCCGCCCGCCTGCCCGCGACAGCTGCAGCATTCCCAAGCCGCCCCTCGCGTTATACACTCGCCGTGCCCACTAGCGCTGCACCCATTGCTAGCTGCACACACACCAAGTAGCTTCAAACCTAAGAACAAAATAGAAAGACTGGATACAAAAACATTTTTGGTCACACGGAAGACCGAGTTCCAGAAATGAATGATAAATGCCTAGAATTTCACGAGAAATCTTGAACCACAGGAATAGCTCAGGTGGAGAACAATAATACCATGATAAGCTTGCACTTGCATCAGCCTATGCATCACTTACGTGGACTAGATATGGCAATTAAATGAGACCGAGCACTCTCCGAGGCAAGAGACCGTGGTAGGTAAGGTAGATTGAAGAGCCTTTTGGAGATTGAAAGACGGAAGAGCCCGACTTGCGTATTTTTTTAACTCTGTTGCAGGTGAAATGGAGCGTTTTAGGGTTGGGTATCGACCCTGTAGTCCAACGAGTTAACATTCTTAGTGCATAATAAACCTGGCCTTATTCTTATTCTTAGGTAAATTTATCTCTGCATATGGATGCTTATAAGTCAAATGAAAGTAAATACAATGAAACACTCTCGAGTAATCTTGCTGTGTGAGTACAGACAGAGTCGTTGTGCATCTTGTGCCATTTGAAGCATGAACGAGGTGACGATGATGGCTTTGTCCAAATCTGAACCGAAACCAGGGGCTTCCAAAAGTTTTGTTGTGGTATTGAGCATAGCCTTGAGCATGAACTAAGGAGACGAGACCGGCAGGGTAGCAGACATGAGCAATTGAATGCTTCCGTTGGCCAAAACCTGCTAACTACAGTCTGGAAATTTGCATTAGAACTAGAAACCTCTAGCACGAGCGTACCCCGGCACTTAAAATAAATTGCAAAATGAGGAATTGAATCCGCTCCAGTAAAATGAGACTCTACTTACACATTTCAAGCGACCCAATAAAGTCATCCAATCATTTGATAAGAACACAAAGCGTTAAACGTTATCCATACTTGCAGTGTCAGGTACAAGTTTCACAGTCTAACCCATTCAACTCGAAACAAATTCCGGAACGCAACCCATGCAATGTCAAGCTTTCGCTCGTCTCTAGGAGCCTCCAATTCACGGAAGGCTTTCAGCGCCACACCGGCGCACACGATGCCATTTTTGCAGCGTATGCAGGCCTCTGAGCCCCGACGTCATTTCGGCCACAAAGAACAACAAAGAGAGCGCCGCAACGCACACCACGCCTAAAGCCGCGCTGCATCACCCAAATTCAAAGCTGAGACCAGAGGCAGGCCGATGAAGTGCGACGCCTGATAAACCTAGAGATTTCGGCCACGAACGACGGTCATTTTTGAGCGGATATCACCGAGTCGGGATTTCTGGCTTGACTAGCTACTGCGCTCGTAAATATTGGTGGCCGCCAGCGGCCTGGCCCAAAAGAGGCACTGCGACGGTCGCAAGAGTGGCAGGCACTCCCTCCCTGGCCCGTCACTCGAGCTCTCTCGTCCCCCCCTGGAGGAGCCGGACTCTGAGCTCAAGGCAATGATGGTGCGACACGTCGCAGACAGCATATGAGCTAAGGAGGAGACGTAACAATAGGAAAAATGTCCTATTGTTTTGAAGTGCGATAAACAGTGAAAAATATACGTTCCAATTACAAATACCAAAACAAAATATCGTGAAACAGGAACGCAGATTACGAGGAAAGTATACAAGAATAACCTCATTCATTGGTTTGAGCTTTAGAGGCAGAAAATATGTCAGCCCAATTTGCTTTCTATGTACAGCAATAAGACGATCGCTGTGCACATAGGTCAAATACAGTGGATGAGAAAAGCACACTGGACCAACAAGAGATACCATCGATACTCCGCTAGGACCTGACACACACCGCGTTGAACAACGAAAAGTTCTTTGGGTTTATTTTCTTAGTGAGATGAAAGGCTGCAGCGCTACGGACGTAAAAGAAATGTCTATATTTTACACCTTTGGCGACACTATCGTGCAGCGTGAAACTGACATCTTTGGGAGAACAACGGTCTCAAAATGTTTTAAGAATATTGAATAATCTCAATTAACATGAGGAAGAATGCAACAAACCTTTCAATGGGAAAAAGAGTGGGAAAAAGAGGGAGAAATAAATGGCCAAACTTCAAATATGTGGAAGATTGGTCGGCGATCAATCCATGCGCTGGAATATCTATTTAGATACCTAAAGAGAGCGGAGTGGAGCCTGTGCGGCAGGGAGCTGGTGCGGTCAAGCGAGGCGGGAGCGCGGGGCCCCGGACGCGATTCCAAAGAATTAGGGAGACTCGCGCACAAAAATGCAATTGAAAATTATGTGGCGGGTTATGGGTAGGAAATTGGTGAGAAGCGAGGGCGGTCGGCGGACTTAATCCTTTATTTACGGACCGAATTAGTGTGGTGACTGCGCCCAATTGAGCTCCGTGCGAACAACAAGCTGAAGCCTCGAGTGGTTCTATGCAGAATGGCACCGCGGCCTGCAGCTGGCCAGGTAACACCAGGCATGATGGAAGTGGGGTTTGAAATCCGTACAGACAGGATAGGGTTAAGGGCAAATGATTTACCTTCCGTAGTATGGGGGTAAATGGATGATGTGTCATCGGACAATGATTTGGACCAGGCTTATTAATATGACAATAAACTCGTGAAAATCAAAGTATTTATACGAATATTTAAAGGCACGTATTTATGAAAAACGCACCTCATTACACCAGATGAGGTCAAGGCCTTCAGAAAATGTAGACAGAGACAATGCTACGTTTGGTTTTATTCGAAAGGCCATAAACTAGCCAATTCCAACGATTTTCGTGAACCCGATTTGAAGAGCTGCACATCTACACGACCAACAGCGCGTACAGAGTCAGAAGTCACTCTGCGTACCAATGGTCCGCCACCAGGAAGTTCTTCACTACTGAGTGCAGTAATGCATGTTCATCAAACTCTTCAGTATTACGTACGAGAAATCTATATATTTGTTTTGCATAGCAGAAAATTCAATTCGTGTTTAATGAGTAATGATCCATTCTGCAGTATTTCCCGGATGTTTCTTCAATTTCTGTTCAATAGTTTGCAGGGAATAATACCGTGCGCTGTGCCAGCGCCACGAGACCTTGAGACGTGAGGGCCGGCAGTGTCACAGAGGTCTTCAGCGACGGACCACCACCGCAATGGTGGGAGTGGTGGCGGTGTGGGGGCAGCACGGCGGTGGTGGGAGTGGTGGCGGTGTGGGGGCAGCACGGCGGTGGGGGTCACAAAAATCCAAGTCCAAAACGATTCAGCGTAAAAACAGCAACACCAGCAGCCGCTGGAGGCAACACCAATATAGAGGGTCGGGCAGTCAGGCGGGCACGGCACAATTACGGCTCGTTTACGACCCATCAGCGTCCCGTTAGCCACAATGAGTGCCCGCAGCGCACGGCCCTCCCGGCGGGGGCGGGACCGGGTTAACGAGCGCCCTCTCACGAGACGCTCTCCCTAACCCGCACTCATTGCGGGGCCCGACGCTCCAAACCGATATGATGCCGTCATTCTAAGGTCACTTTCGGAACGACTCACTGCATCCCCATTGAAACACCATCCAATAAAGTTTAGAAACACTGCCCCGCAAATAGGTACACGCACCGTCCTACCGCGAGAGCAAATGGAACTTTCGTCCAGAAGGTTGAGCTTCAGGCTGCTACGTCCCAGTTTAATTTTTACGCCGGACCATGTATGATTATGTATAATTTTGGCCGCCTAAGCGCAGATATCGCCATGGATGGTTAATTATGGAAGGCGCAGCGAAGAAGGCAGAGTGGGTCCTTGCTCTCTCCGTAGACGCAACAGCGGAGGCAGGGCGGGGCGCGGTAATGAGACCATTTTCACTTGACAAACTACGAAGCAAATTCGACTTCACGGAAACCGCGCTTGATCGAGCAGCTGTTATACAAAACGGGCGTCACTCAAGAGAGTTCTCTCATAGAATTAACGTTATGCAGGGCCGTCGGCACACAGGATGGACGTTACCAAGACGAGCGTTGGACTGAGCAGATGTTTTGTCACATCGTTTATGGTCCCGGCATTCAAATGTTATTTCGTAACTCCCTTTATTGTATAACAATAGAGCTTGCCCATTATTACTAGAAAACTTTGCTTTTGTATTATACTTGCATTGATTTTATGACGAGTATTATATTGAAGAAAGGCACATGTGAATATTCATAAGCCAAAAGCAAAGGTCCTTATTTGAAAATAGTTTTTCCTCAATTTGTTTGGGTACAAATAAATGGGAACCTATGTTCTTAGTTTAACCCAGCAACGTGACAAAAGTGAAATTTAGATCAATAATAGCATGAGTCACCCTGATTGATAATAATCAAGCGTCGTCACAAGAGCTGAGAGGAATGTTGAGCGACAATACAGCAGTGAACGAAAGTTGCACTGGGAGTTGTCGCGAGTGGCAACGCGAACAGCATTTTTCTGGCCTCATTGCACGCAAATGATCAACTACATCAGGCAAATGGTCGGAGCAGGAAAACAGTTTCCAATTTTATGAAAATCATAACGTCACGAAAATAAAGTATGCTGATAAATTTTTCAACTTCAACATAGGATGAAATTAATAACTTTTCAACCGAAGAATTTAGAGAGGAGAAACTGACATCACGAAATGATCTAATAAGGAAATTTTTTTGGCAGCACGCAAGTTTCCGCTAAAAATTAGGAAGCATCATGAAGTTTGAAGCAAGAAGTGTCGAGACTACAGCATACAGCGGTGGTCCAGATTTGTAGAGCATCGCTGAGAAATACGTGCTGCAAATGACGAGCATCGAGAACATCATTAAGGCTTCCGAGCACGAGCAAGCCTTCAATACCCCGCAAAAAGAGCCCAGTTGAAAGTTAAGAACTCTGAGGGAAGCTGCAAGTATTAAGTACCAGCTCCAACTTTGGTGAAGTTTTAAGGCAGTTTTGCGGACCGGCAGGCACGACCGACCTGCGCTCAGCCTGCCCCTCGAACACGGGCCGCGCCGCCCCACAATGGGGGGAGCGTCAGTCGAGTACACTTCGCTCGCCCAGCCAACACGGCAGTCGACAATTATCAAGCTTCAACCATCCAAACGGCTTTTATTATACGGAGGAAAGGTCAGACACCATAGAGGAAGAATGAGGGACGCCAGGGATCCATTTTGTCGAGTGTATACTTCAAAACATCTGCTGTTTTTGATTTATTAACTATTAATCATTATTTTAACGATACAGGGAGTAAAGGGAGGGCACTTTTTCATTACGCAAGTCTGGTCTTTTTTTCCAAAACGAAGTTTAACATTAGAATCGAATCCAAATTCTCAATGACTGGAGAAAATGTGAAGAACGGCACAACGGACGGCATCAAGGGTCCAGTGTCCAGGGAAAATTTGATTCATAAATTCCACGCGCTCGTTCGTCGGCCAGGCTCAGTAGGTCCAATGAAACAGGAACAGCAAATGTCGAGTACAATTGACCATTCAGCTCCTCCATTACACTCGCATCTAATGAATGCAGTAAGCAGTAGGCCTCGTGCCACTCACAAGCACAACAATAACTCGCACATCTCTCAGGCGAGATGGAAGCTCTCGCTACGTTCTGACACCGAGCACAACTTCCAGTGAGAACAACGCTAGCCCCAGCATGGACGGAGTTCAAGATCCATTACTCAGACACTGGAATTCTGCCGGCAACAGTCTTCAGACGATTTGAATTACTCGTGAGGCACTGAACACGGATGAAGGGCTTCAATATTCCATGCATCCCAAACGAACTCCAACTATTGAGGGATCAAGCCTAAGCCGAGGGACATTAGAGATCAGGTCAGCGGCGGCGGCACAGCCCCACAACACCGGGCTAAACACCGCCTGTAGCCTTAAACCTCCATCACAAAGCGGCTCCGCAAACCTGCACGACATCCACATTCAATAGAGACTTCGTAATGGTTCTAGTCTGAACGAGGGAGGCAAATTTAGTGAGGTAATAGAAGGGTAAAATAGCGCAGGCGCGCTCAAACCATATGGAGGGACATTATGCACCCCAGAGTACGGGCCTATCATATGGAGGGACATTATGCCTCCTCAGAGCACGGGTTTTTCTCAAAGAAATTTTAAAATTGAACTTGAAACGACCGAGTCACGTGCTCCCGTAATTTAGCCCAACTTGTCGCCATACTTCCCATGTTTAGCAAGGAAAGTATCAAAACTGGATAGTGGAATGGAAACCAAGAAATCGTAAATTAGCAAAAAATTATCATACTCTTGTTCCTTTTGAAATGTGGGCGAAAAAGCAAAGCTCAGCAGTTATATTAAAGAAATTATTTCCTTAACACAAATATATTGTAACAATTTTGAAGACATTATTTCACATTCACAGAGGATGTTTTAATGTTCAAATTTTAACTCTGCCACATAAACGGGCAAGCTCTGAGAAGTTGAGAGAATACTTTCGAGTAACCAAGTAACAAAATCTAATTTTTCAACTGTAGGAACCAAAAAAGTAAATTGCATGGAACAATGCTTGTTTTCTTATAACAAAACACAATTATTCCCAGCCAATGTGAATACAACGCACTTCCAATGTAACTTTCGAGAGCACATACAATTCAGACATTCTCTCGATTACTTTCTTCAACAACGTGTCCACAGCCACCATTTTCACGTCAGCACTCAACTCCAGCGCCAGAGTAACGGTGGAAATATTCAAAGAGTCCTTCATGAGATCCTTGCCTCGTCTACAAACTTTCAAGGAAATTTAGCCAAGATAAAAATCTGTGAGGCAAGCTTGACCGAGGCCACTGCACGTCTCAGGGGCTACACTCCGCAATATGGATGATGGAGCCAAGGTTGTTCTTGGGTCGCCAGCGGTAGAATGAAGGCGTCCAGCTGCCTTGTTTCTGCTTAGTCAAGTCCACTCACACTGTGGGAACACTGAGAATTGTACCACTCACTCAAATATATTTACCTGATCAAAATAATACTAATGAATACCGGTTGTGTGATGGAATGAACGCATTTTAATTTTTAACTATGTTTTGATGAACCTTACGTGGAAATACTAAAACGAATGTCAAAAGTATCAGCAGTTTCTGTGCTGGATTTTGTGAACGTCTCATGTCTTCAATGTTTTCTACTATGTCACTATCTAGAGCTTATGCAATGTTATGTGCAATAAACAGTTATTGTCGAACTTATGCCGATTAAAATCCATAGCAAGATCCCTCATGTACGGACTGTTTACTCGTACGATAATTATATAATTTGCGAGTGCCGCGGCATCCACCAGGGGAGACGAGGCAACACGGGAAATGGTTGCCTTGCGAGGCCCGGAGCCTCTTATGGAGAGTAACTCACACAAATTTTGGACAGAAAAAATTGCAGTAATCTGCTTTGGGTTTGACAAAACGCTCCGAGGAATTGCAACACCCGTAATTCATTGCAATTTTCACGGGTATCTTCTGATGTGGTACAACTGAATTTTCTACCCTGTATCATGGGATTCGAATAACATCATTTTCTCTAATAGCTACCAATAACAAAATTCAGACCATTCAACCAACAGATTCCAAAACCAATACCACTGAATTAAGCTGAAGAGATACTAAGCTGGGAATTTTGTGCTGCGAAGGTCGTGAGGGGCTGGGCAGCATGAGGGTAGGTACCTGCCAGCGGGAGCTGTCGAGCACGTGTTTGTTGGTCGAGGTGACCATCTTGGGGTTGGTCTGGCCATTCCTGGCCGCCGCTGCCTTGGCCGCCGACTGGCCTGTCGATTTGGCCGCCGCCGATGACTTGTGGCCGAGCTTGGTGAAGAGAGGCATGGCTGCCGACGACCGCGTTACTGCCTCCGGCTACAGGTGGCGACAGGAGGGGGGGACAGCTACAGGGTGTTGGGCACAGACCACAGGGCAGGGGGGCAGTAAGCTCGAGGCCGCAACCAGCGGGACTGAGGGCGTGCAATGACACAGCTCTACGAGTCAGGGGCCGGTCATGACCAAAGCAAGAGAAAGGTGAAGATTTTCACTTTACTAACGAAATGCATTCAGAAGTGAAACACTCTTCGATCTAGAATTCACTACACCTAGTGCAGTTATAACATATTTGAAGATTCGCTTCGTTTGAAAGCATAAATTGAAATGCGAGACAAATCAAAGTAGGAGTAAAACCTGCCTACAATTTAGTCTTCAGCCTTGGAAATCAAGCAAAAAAAAATCCCCGGGGCAGAAGGGGCAAGAATTGGAAGCGAAGGGGGCAAGCAGGGCGGCGGGACCCTAGCTGTTTATTGGACGGACTCCGGCCTGAGAGGG
>VOMN01124392.1:0-21417 GCA_014899125.1 Orchestia grillus
AGCTTAACATTGTCATATGAGCCTGTTTAAATTAAGGATTAGTCAATTTAGCATGAATAGTACCTGTCAGCTGCATAAATAGTAGGTTACAGCCTGCCGGTAAGACATTAGAAGATCGATGGCTTCAGATTTCTTAAGCACAAGTAAAACCGTCATTATTAATAAAAAATGACGCCTACATGATTAATAACTGCTAAGAAATGAGATTAAAACACAAGCATACATCAACTTTAATGCACGTATTCAAGCAGCAGTGTCATTTTACATTCTGCACTCGTACAACATGATGCAGCCAAAAGCACAATCTGGACACGATTCAGAAAAATTCGTGTTATAGCGTTTTGGTGTGTTCATGATTGACGAAGAGTTTGATAGTGTAGACGCTGCCTAATTATAAGACCGCTCGCCGTTTTTGCGTACAAAGATTAACAAAGGTCGGCAGTGGTACAGTCAATGAACTTAATTAACCCATACTAACCTAATGTATTCAGTAAAGAACAGTTAAAAAATTGAATACAACAAATGAAATTACAAATAAAATAACTCTTCTATGAAAGTTACATCCCTTACGACCATCTTGTTAGTAAGTATTTTTAGGGAACACGTGCCTCCCCCGAAAAATTTAAATGGGATCAAAGAAAAACGAAATCGTCAAAAGTTTCCAGATCAGCTCGGGCTGAAAGAGAAAAGACGGCATCGAGCGCCGCGTACTCGAATTACTGATGGCGACGACCAGACAACCGCAAGGCAGCGCGCAGGCCGGATGGCGGCAGGTGCGCGCGTTAAGGTTCACCAGATTCTTACAAGCGGCGGCAGCTGCGACGGTGGGTGGTGCTGTGTAGTCAAGACGGGCCACGCCCTCCATGCTCCAGCTCCAACGCCTTGCTCTCCATGCTCCAGCTCCAATGCCTGGCTCTCCATGCTCCAGCTCTAGCATCTTGCTTTCCATGCTCCAGCTCCAACGCCTTATTCTCCATGCTCCAGCTGCAACGCCAAACTCGGGAGTTGTACGTTACAAACATAGCGTGATGTCACAGATCATCTCTTCCCTCCTTGCCAAAAATTATGCATGGAGTTTGAGCCGTGTGCTGCGACATACGCGAATGACACAAGACGCACGTATACGTACAGGGCACAAACTGATACATCAAATTGTTAATGAGAAGATACTTCGATGGCTATGGAATTAAATTTAACAACCACAGAGCGTTTACGGACGTATGCGAGAGTAGTGCAGTAGTTGAAAGGCTCCAAGTCTTTTCGCCGAACAGCGGCGGCGTCCAATAATTACCGAACTGTAATTGATTAAAACGAATATGAACCGAAACACTAGCGTCCTGAGTACATCGTGCGCTATTGCATCGGATGCATGCCATAAAGATACGCACTAAATCCAATCAGTAAGCCAGAATGAAGCAATCAGTGGTAGTGAGGGCAGTCAAGAAAGAGCAAGGCATCCGTTCCTTGAAATGAGTTGGCCAGAACGCTGGTAACGGTCATTTGAAGAGTGTTTCACGCCGTACCATGTCGATGCTAAAACGTAAGGCTCTTGAGAATCCATTGAGAACCAATTATACGATATTCAATAACACGTTGATGTTATTTATGTGCATTGAGAACCAATTATACGATATTCAATGAAGACTCGGCGAGCGACTTAACTTTGGCATCATTTATAGCGACACTCGAAACAGAGGAATATTAATTCAGGAAACGTTTCATCAGAGTCCAGCTCCATCATCAGTAATGTAAAAGTGAACCTCGTTTGGAATTATGAACTTATACAGAAATATTATTATGCACTGGACTTGCATGAAAACCCCAGTAGGAAATCTTTTTGTTATGAAAATGAAGTTGGCGTTCCGTTCGTGAATTGAACGGAATTTAGTTCAGCTAAATTGAACTGAACTAAATAACTCAACTATACAAATGAAGCAATAACTTAAGAAATCAAAATGTTTCTCCGCTGAATAGTTGACACAAAACACAATGTCAACCTCACAACTAAATTAATGAGAGGAGCTAGATTGATTCTCGATCAACATAACATCCAGTCCAGAGACCAACGATGAATACCTGAACGAAAAAATCTGCTTCCATTTCAGGAGTAGAGTCGTCCTTAGCCTACAGACTATACATAAATCAGTTCAACGCAGGGAACAATCTGCCCACGCTGCCTTTCACATTTTTTTGCTCGAATTTTAATTCTCTCCAACAAGAAACATCGTTTTATTCCCCCAATCTGCCGATGTAGACGGAGTGGGGGGGGTGAGGGGGGTGGCTCCCCCCTGCCTGAGTGGTGCACATGTGCTCCCTCCTCAGCACAAAATGGCCGACTTCGTGATCGTCCCCGGCAAACAATGGTAGAAAACTTGTGCTTGAATTCAAGAAATTTTTGCTTAGGATTTCCTTTTGAATCATGAAATCTGCAGTATCGGTAGCTCGGCAGCTTGGATGTCTGAATGTACACGCAGCTCTGAAACATTACCGTGAATGTAGCACTTGACTGTACTCGCTACCTTCTACATTACTGTCAATTTATAGTGATGAAACGAAGGAATGCAGCTGAAATTGTTTCGTAACCTATTTTCAAAGGAATTATGTCACCACGAGCTGATGAGCTTCCCGTGTCAGAGGTGCCCTATGTAATTTGTAACATTTTCAATTGGTTCAGATTTAATTGGTTGGCTTCATTTTATACTAGATATTTATAGATGTAACTTTATACTAGATGCTACCTGAAACGTTTAATATCACACTATACTTCTTTATTAATATGGTATAAGTTGTCCCCCTGGTTTTATCACATATCAAAGGCGTGTCGTTTACGCTGACGCAATATTAGAATCGTTATCATGTACCATCGTACTGAATGCGAGGATTTATTCATGTAGGATCCAGAGAGGGGTAGTACCCTACATGTTTTGTTCGTTTTGTTGTTCCATCTTTCAAAAAATTGCCTCCACAATGAATTGTAAGCTGCTTCCCTCGTTCAACATGTGTAAACACGGTAGCTTTCTACGTATGGGCTCACGTCAATTTGAGACAGGAAGTAGCAATTGGACTCTGAATAAGCGATCAAATCTAAAGCATTAGACGTGATCTTGAAATTATTATTCTCAGCCTAGATGTGGTCGCATTGAACCCTACTCAAAATTAACCCAGTTCCGCGGTAGGTTTTGGGCAGTTTTTCGCGGCGATGGTGGTTCTCTGACGTATTATGGCAGTTTTAAGTAGATCATTTCTATGGGCGAGGAATGGCTAGGGACAGCTTGCAGATCTCGGCAGTAATGTTCGTCCCTAAAGCAGACATAGCCACTGCGCTGGTAGCTAGTGAACTTAGCGAAAAAAGGCAAGAAACTGCGAAATCAACTACGCCGATTTTTAATGAGGTACATACTCGAAATACGAGCTGGGAACCACGTAAAATGTTTCTATGAACTTGAACTCTTTATTGTCGGTCGTAGCGTACTTGATTCACACATCTGAAAGTCTGAAATTTAATTGCAGTATACATTACACTCGTTTAGATTAGTGCGAAATGACAGTTTAATGTATATTGCACGTATTTATGTCAGATTTGATCTATATCAGCGTATAGTTTAAATAAATTCATCCCGTTAAACTTCTTGAAAATATCTGTGGCAGATACATGTCAGGAAGACTCGAACGGTTGAAATAGTGATACCATAAATGCTGATTGGACCCGTGATAGTGTAACACGGCTTTTCCCACGTGCAAGATACGCCTTGGAACTACGAGGACTGTAGAGTATATTTAGCTTTGAATGGTTTCGGAAGCTTTTAATGTGAAAGCTTTGATTTGAATGAAAAAATTATTACCGATACAGAGCACAGCCGCGCGCTGACACTGTGGTAATGCCGCGGTTTTAAGTAACTTTAGCAGTGCCATCGATTTCAAAACAAGAGCACGCTAAATTTTTTCCATTTCTTTATCGCTTTCTTCCTTTTTCTCGGCCTCCATCTTACATAAGCATATTCTCTCTCTCCTGTGCTGTCATGTTTCTTCTCTTGCATTGCATTCTTCCTCTGTTTTGGCTGAGAATGTTAAGCCTTCCTTCAGCTCCGAAAGCACTTCCGTCAACGTATGCGTCTTTGTGTTTCTCGATTTACTTCTGTTTTTGGACGTTCCTTCTGCCTATTTCATATGGCTTCAACAGATTCCAGTATCTAGATTTGAAAATTTTCGAAAGCAATGGTTTCAAAAGATTTCACATGATTAGAAAACCTGCTGTACAGTTGTATTTTACAACTGTATTACCTGAATACGGACGTGAGCCTAATTTTCAGTTGATTTTGTGCACACCGAATTCTTTCATATTCTTTATTTTTGAAAAGCGTGACATATACGGAAAAGCGACCGAACGAAAGAACCAAGCTACAAACGTACATATATTCTACTATACTGTACTCGTATAATAATACATAGCTTATTGGTTCCTTAGCTGGCTGCTTCTTCGGTTGGTTTGTATCATCCATGTTTAATATTACTGTAAGCGAAATTTCATGCTAGGTCCGTATTACGGTGTATTAAGCCCTTTTCGAATGATTGGTTAGTGAAACCCACATATACGTCTTTGTACGTTAAAGTGTGATTGAAGGAATTGAAATTCATCTTATCCAGGCGTGATGACATGCGGCAGAGTCGTAAATAGGAGGCTGAATATTGCATCGAAAATGAATGACATCTATAGGAAATTAAATGTTTTAGTTTATGGTGAACCTAATTGTACTTAACCTAGTTCAATTATGAACATTTAATTACGAAGAAAAGATGCGGCACATCGGTGAACAATTCCATGCTTCACTGGAAGAAAGCAATTCATTTCAGACACAAATATTGTTGAAACCAGTCCTTTTTTCAACGGGCCGCGTAACCTACTGTAGATATACATGTAAAATAGAAGAACCTACATGTAAAATAGAAGACAGAGATATGAGGGTCCCGTTCCATATTGTGACAGGACAACGGTGGAATTGCCGCAATAGTTGGGTCAGAGGCCGATGACGCGGGCGTTTAGAGAGGCGCTCGCAGTCGACCCGAGCTTAAAAGTTAGACGACAGGTGGGTAATGAAAGGCATTGCTGAGGGAGGCGGGAGCTGAGGCGGAACAGGAGCCTCAGCTACACCTGTCAATGGTGCTCCATCCTGCTTCGTGACCCTGACACGCCCCCGGCCCATGAGAGCGCCTTCTGTCCCAGGAAGGCATCTTCATCCCAGCAAGGCGTCCCCTGTCCAAGCAGAGCGCCTCTGTCCCACCAAGGCCTCCCTCATCTCAGCAACGACTCCCCTCGTCACAGCAAGCGCGTCCCAGCAAGGCGCTCTAAATCCAAGCAAGAAGCTCTTATCCTAGCAAGGCGCGCTTCCTGTCCCAGAAAGGCTCTACTAGTCCCAGCAGGGGCCCCCTCCCACGGGGCACCACGCTCCACAGCAGACGAAGAAGGTACGCCCTGAAGACTGTGCCGCACGGCAGCCCAGCTCTCGTCTCTTGGTTGTTTGTGTACTGCACGTGCGACACTCGAGTTCTGGTCCGTCGGCGCGCTCGGGGCGTGACCGAATGCTGGGGTGAGAAGTGTTGATGGGATACGAGGCGTTGATGGGATACGAGGCGTTGATGGGATAAGAGGCGTTGATGGAATAAGAGGCGTTGATGGAATAAGAAGTGTCGATGGAATAAAAGGTGTCGATGGAATAAAAGATGTCGATGGAATAAGAGGTGTTGCTGGGATAGGAAAAGTTTCGTTTTGAAGCAGCAGCGACAATCAGCCAGACAGGCAACGACAATCAGCCCGACAGGTAGCGACAATCAGCCCGACAGGCAGCGACAATCAGCCAGACAGGTAGCGACAATCAGCCAGACAGGTAGCGACAATCAGCCCGACAGGCAGCGACAATCAGCCAGACAGGTAGCGACAATCAGCCAGACAGGTAGCGACAATCAGCCCGACAGGCAGCGACAATCAGCCAGACATGAGCTTCAGCTTCACTCGATGCAGACATGGAAGTCAGCAAAGAAAGTATTCCTTAGACCACTCGGTATTTTGTCAAGGTTATACCTCAGACATCATTAAAATTGGTATTTCCTACTGAGTCAACATTTGAAAAATTTCTGAATATGCTCAATATTTCTTGTACAGTCTACAGCTTGAAAACATCTAGAAACTTTCATCATTTTTTGTCAGGTCTACACCTTGGAAGTACTTGAAGCATGCAGCATATTCCATCAAGTCCACATCTCGGAAATATTTCCAAATAAATACGGAAGAATTTAATTATCCGAAATAAAATTCAGGACGACAGCTCATCTGCACAAAAAGGGCGACATCAGCAAACTTCTATCACTTCAAAAACATCACAGTATTTACTAGGGTCACCATGCTGTTGGTAATGAGAATCCATCTCACGGGAAATAATATTATTTTCCGTTTCACTGATACGGACTGCCTCCACTGACACTGTCTCGCTGATTAGGATTAGTAGTAGTGGTAGTAGCGGTGGTAATAGTGGTAGTAGCGGTGGTAATAGTGGTAGTAGCGGTGGTAATAGTGGTAGTAGCGGTGGTAATAGTGGTAGTAGCGGTGGTAATAGTGGTAGTAGCGGTGGTGGGACCATAGATTATAGCTCTCTAGTGACTTAGACGATGTCGCACCGAAAAAGAAGGGACCATGTAGTATGGAGTGTAAAAATAGGGAATCTATGTACTAGGTGTGTTCTGACTCAGGATCTCCTGCGCATAGAAGCCCCAAGTTGAGAAAGAAGAGGAAGAAGCGACAAAGAAACGATAGTTAAGAAAGTGCGAAAATTAAAGCAAGTAAAGTGCGCTTGAAAGACAGGGGTTTCGAAGGTCTATATAGAGCACAGGTAATCTAACAGTGCGCCCCAGGGGCCGCCAGTATCCCTAGCATAATGGTCAAACCTAACCCTGTTGCCTAACCTATCCCTCGCCCCCCAAAGGTGATAAGGAATACGTACCCGAGAATCTGGATCCGAGCAATTTCTCCTATCTAATTCCTTCAGGACTTAAATAAATAATTGACCACAAAAAATACAGATGCTAGGAGTATCATTATACGCACAGTACGGATGTTTTCATGCAGAAGTTTCAGCGTAACACTGCTGCTTCATACGATGGATCTTATTTTTCAGCATCAGAGCGTAAGGCACCATCTACGCTGCGTAGTGGGGCGTCCTTTGAATAGTTTATTTTACACGGGCAATGCAAATAATAAAGACCTTGTCCTTTTGAGATACATTCGCCATTTTCGCATTGCAACTTATTCCTTTACCTGTAGCACGTAACGAATTCTGATGGCTCAAGGCACAGAATTACTTTTTTGGCAGAATTTTGTGTTTCTCTCACCAAAAACTTAGCCTACCAACTGGAAATATTGTGATACTGTTATTGTTGGCAGCACACGTTATTGGGCCCTGAAGGAAAATGAAGCACAACACGGAAAAATCGTGATCAGGTAGAAAATAATTTAGGCAGTTGAAACTTATTAAAATGGGCAACTTTGGGAAGCAAGGAGAAATATTACCGTAGATTTGTCCGTTTTCTACACAACGGACAAGGCGCTAACTGAAGTATTTCTGGTTGTTTGGAGTTTCTGTTATTCATTGAATAGAGATACAAACATAACAAGTTATTTGCCCAGAATAAAGAGTGATACTAGTTATAAAAATTGCAGTGAATTTACAAAAAAAAATTCCAAATTGTGATGAAAAATGCAATGGGAAAAGCAAAGGTAAATGGAGATAAATAAATGAAAACCAAGTTTATGTTTCCCAAACTCTTGAACCGTATTCCGAAACATAGATGTAAAAAGTTCGTATTATTACCACGTTTAACTCGATAACATACAAAATAATGAAATTATATACATGCCATCCTTTAAAAATGTAAATCAAGAACTAATCGATATTTTTATTCGAAAAATTCCCCATCATCAGCATACGTTCCACGCATACCTTCTAGTCATAATACAAGTAAAATCTACACTACGTACACTAGAAGTGAAAACGGCCCTCAAACGTACGTACAGTACGAAAGTAATATTTCTGTTATATCAGGAAAATTGTGCACCATGCAGAGAAGCTCTAGGCAGTACCACAGCGATGATCAGAGCGTGAAGACCAGAGTGCTTTACGTCAGTTTGACTTGACCACAGCGGACGCGTCCGAAGCCATATCTTAGCAAAAGGCAGCTCCGCAAATTTTACTTCGAGTTTTAATGCTTTGGTATTTTTTCCGGTGAGCCCAGGAGGTGATGTGAACATTTTAACGCACTCATACTCGCACACATACACACTCGCCCAAATCTCGGCTCAGGCGAAGCATTTTCACGTAACCAGGGAGTACTTCCCCTGGAAAAGGAAGTTTAAACCACACATTCCTCACATCCCTCACCACACCAGTAGTTGCAAGACATTGAAAAACCCAACGGTAAAACGTGCTGGAATTAATAAAGGTTCTTTAAAACACACATACATACACTCAAGCACACATACTCGCACATACACACACACACAAAAAAAACACACACACACACACTGACGCACTTATCTTCCCAGAGCACGCAGGCGCTGCGACGCACACCACACACCTGCGTGAGTGCCATCTGCAGAGCGCGGTAAAGACGTCTGACGCTCTTGTTCGCTTATTAATCAATTCATTCATTCATTCATTCATACAGTAATAGGGAAGTGAAATGGAGAATGAACGGTGGCATTTTTGAATATATTCGAAATGGAACAAGATTGAGTAACGCGTGCAATTAGAAAATAAAAATACTTTCGCTCATTCTTCGTTTCATTTCACTTCCATTAAAGAGACACGTGATTCACGTCATTTAAAAACACCCGGCGTGTTTAGAAATATTCTTAAACAGCTCGCCAACGTCGTTATTTTCGAGTAGTGCTAGCATGAGTCGCTTTCTGTTAGACAAGTAAAATGCGGTTACAAACATAGATAAATACAGTTACGTGGGGATTATATGTACATTCGTGCCAGGGACAAGGTGCTGTGGCACGTTTGTGATAATCTCATCGAGAATCCCCAGTGTTGAAGGACGAAGAGCACCAGGACGCGTACTGAAGGATAGGAAATAAACTTCATTCCATTTAAAATAGCAATCCACACATAAAATTTCAAACACCGTACGCATAAGTTGACAGGGCACTTGGGTGCAGTGGGGACGACTGTGGGGCTCCATTTTCCTTTCCCCCGAGAAACACTCCTTGACCATCTGAAAACCATGGGCACATGGGCATTATGAGGCAGTAAATATTGGGTAGGAAGTGCCTGGGCCCACAGAGCAAATATTTGAGCGTTGGACATGCCTGTGTGGCAGCAGAGAATGGAGGCGGGTTACCATGAAGAGACGTCGGGTAACGATGGTGGGTCCACGTGAACATCCGGCCACCCGGGGGGTGTTGAGGGACCCTCTGCAGGGCTCTACCGCGTCGCACTCGGCGGGCACGTCAACGTGGGAACAAAATACACAAGCGTCTTGCACAAAGCCCAAGTTTGCTTCTGAAATTTAGGGATAAAGAGCAACAGGTGGCCGAGGGAGGGTGGCCGTACAAATGACTCGGAGGAGTCGGAAACAGCTGGTTGGGGGAGGGGGACGTTGCAGGTGGCAAGGAGGCGGAGGAGAGGCTGGGCAGCTCAGTAACAGATGGTGCACACAGTCCACCTGAGCTCCGTGAAACAATGCTTCGTGGACGTGCACACAACTTGCGCGTATCCCAACGATAAAAATGAACAACTTTGAGACCGAGAACCGAGATCTCGTGGCGGCTTTCCAGTGGAGGGTGCATGGAAGCTCTACCACAGCTTGGTACATCATCAATTAACTCCTCAATAGAGAGTTAAATATCACCGTGAGAGCTACGGCAAGCTATGCACCTGACCATGTTACTTCCACTCTTCACGGAAGATAGAAGTTACGTTATTACCAAGCCGGATCACTCATCATGCCCAAATTAGCCAGAAAAAATTCAGCAACTTTTTCTAATATTTCCCGAAAGAATGATGCTGGCTTGTGAAAAACGGAAGACTCCAACTGATTGCGCTTCAGAAAATCAATGCAGGAAGGCACATCGCATGCCTTACAAGGCGTCGCTCCACACCATGGAAACGAATTCGACTGACCGCTGCGGGAGCTCGCATCGCTTTCGCCATTACCTCACGACTCGGACAAAGCTGCTCGAGCAGCCTGTGTGCCGCCGCTGGCTGCGAGATTTGGGCCGAAGTGTCGGACGCCTCCGATGGAGAGTCCCACTCACCGAGCGTGAGACACACAACAGTTCAAAGGAGAGAAAAGTGCGATGATCAGAAGTTCATCCCTTTAATGTAATTATTATATTAAGAGGTATATGCACGAAGATCACACGATGTTTTGGGCTCACACTTCACTTTCCGTGCTTAGGAACGAATTAAGAATCACGATCCAAAGTTTTAATGCGACTTTCACACGTAATTTTAAGGTTGAGATCTTACAGATCCAAATTAGAAGCTCCATCAAGGCATCCACATTTTAGTTTTTAAGGCTGTAATGTTAATAATTGAAAAATCGAATGTTATGTGCTTTCTATTTGGTTGATTTCAGAATAAACTATTTTTCTTTTCTTTTATATTGCTGAAGTAATTCTTGAAGGGCGCCGCCGAATTTCCAAGGGCTTCCCGATGAGAACTCGATAGTCAACTGTGGACTACTTCACGACGAGCAGCACGCAAACATTTTGAGCAATGAACTAAAAATCGTCAATTGCGACAAAGGAAGAGAGCGGACATGATAAAATCATGCTTTCAAACTTTTAAAACACACACGTTTGGCTTAGTTCAAACTTGGCTTTCATTATGGAACGCACTATAGTATGAAAAAAGCTTAAGAGCTCATTTCTTTGGTGGGGTTCATTGCAATGCGATAATATTCGTTTCATAATAATTACATGTCTCCAAATGTATCTTTGGTGCGAGTTAAAGATTAGCACAAAACCATCTCCGTTACGTTAACTGGTCTTACTTGGTATTATGATTTTGCAAGGAGTTAGCGAGCAATGGTCGATGTTGGGGCAGCTTCTACCAATAGCCCGGCGGGACATCACGCACTCTAGATGCCTTCGAAGTTATCCCGGCACCGTGTCCCAGGCCACACTGGTGTGCCGCAGTTTTACACTTGTCGTGTTCAATATTCCTTTAACATGGAATGCACTTCGTTTGGAGTATCGAACCCGGGACCACAGAGCGCAAACAAATTTAAATTGCAGGTAATCGAACAGATTACCCATAAAATGGTAGAAATACAATAGACAACAGCTTGGAATACGCATTGGAAGAAATGTGGTACATGAAGGTTCATCAGATTTTCATTAATTAGTAGATCACTCAAAATACGTTAGCGTTCTTCAGTACTGCACGTCCCACTACATCGAGGGTTCGCCTCTGGAAAAAAAACAGTCGTACATTGTCCATTACCAGTTCTCGGACACGTCCAACCACAAGATTCCCTCTTTTTGACTCGTGTTTTTACAGAGCCCTGACGGTGAACCAGGTGGCACTTTGTTCGGAAAATTGAAGAAAAAATTTACCCATGGGGAGGAGACTTATTCTTGGTTTAATAAAAGCTTTGCATCGTATTTCTTAATACGCAATTCTTGGATGTTGAGAAAGTTTTTAGATAGAAATTTCACAACGGTCTGTTAATTTCTTCTTGCTTCGACCCGCAGAACACGCGCAGGTAGAAGTTAATCTTCTACGGTTGAACTACCTAACTGCCGTAGGACAGGCCTAAAAAAATGTTGCATGTAAAGATGGTTACTATGCAAGCATATGGAATTATTTGAAGCCGCTGCATATTTCCCAAAGTTAAGCGAAAACAGTAGTAATAGTAAAGATAGCAGCGCTTTAATAACTCAGACTATCTCGCACTAAAATGAGAAGGGATTATTTAGTACGGACTTTGGAGAACGGGAAATCTATGCACGAGAAATGTTCCCATACAAGATTTCCTGCGCATTGAAACAGCAAGTTAACACAGAAGAGGAAGAAAAGATAAAGAATCATCAAGGAAGAAGGCATAAAAAGTGAAAAACTCCCCGTGGGAACGAAAGACAGAAGTCCCATACGCCAAGCTAAAGCTGGAGTACCCTAACAGAGTCCCCATAGCATAAGATAAACCTAACTAACCTAACCCTACTGCCTATGGCCTATCCCATGCCTCCGTGGGAGGGGGGGGGCAGAGGGGCGCGGAAACGTCATTTAGCTCTAGCAAATCGAAGGGACAAGCGTTTAAGTAAGTTGATATTATTACTCAATTGGCTGTAGGAAATCTGCTCTCTGTGCATCTCAAACCAGGGTCTAATCGGGAAGTTATCGAGACTTGATGAACTCTCATAACTCAGCCCTGGTTCGAACAATACGTTAAACTCACAAACAATGCAGTTTTTCGTTGCTCCAACAATTTCTGAATTACTTTCGTCTATTGTCATGACTCGGTACTGCCAGCTCCGCAGTGCCAGGCCTGCTGACTTCGAAGGTAACCCTCGCGCTGCAGGTGAATCTAACGACTACATAAGTTTGAAATGAGGAAAAGTGAAATTGAAAAACCTATCAAACTCGAACTTCGTTGATTATGCTTTTTAAATTACTTAAGTTCTTGTGGGATAAATTCCCACTATTTTCTTATTGAAATCTCGGAGTACAAAAGGCCATTTCAGGCTGTGAATGTGACAAGCGCGGAGTTTGTGTAAATCTAAATGGTACTCATTTCTAAGTAACTTTTCAAACGTTTAAAAGACAATACAAACAATATTTTATCACGCTACCAATAAGTGACATATGTTAAAGATTAACCAAATTTACAACCTGCACTCTACTGATATATATATATATTCATATATATACAAATATCAGCCATAAAATTTTACGACAGAACTACAGAAACCTCAAAAAAAAATATATGTATTCTGAACACTCTTGTATTTCTTCAGATCAGAATAGTTTACTTTATTAGATCATAAGAAGGGTGTGCCATGGTCAATTGATACACCGAACCGACATTGATCGAAACCTAACGCATAATAGGAATGTGCTTCAGATTAGAGCAATCATATATCACAACCGGTAAGATGGCACCCACATTCGGCATGGAATACAACTCTCAGAGTTCTTAGGCTCTGATTTCCACGGCCTAATATCTTCTTTTCGTACAAAAACCGACTGTCGTGAATACCTTGGAATTCCCTGGGAGAAGTTTGGGCATCCTGGCCCAGGACACACTGGTGTGCTGCCTATCATTAATGTCGAACTTCTGGATAGCCAAAACCTTGCTACTTCTGCCAATTCTTTTCTTCATGATCAAAAAATGGTGTCAAGTATGTAATATGTACAAATTCGCAGAAAAAATATCTAAATAGAGCATCATAAATAACGTAAATTCCCTAAAATAATTATTTTCGAGGTTATTCGTCTATTTCAAAGCTAATTTTCTTCCGTCAATGGAAGCACCTAACCTGGGATCGAACCCAAGACATCTTGAAAGAAGGCAAGCACGCTACCATTTGCACTACGAAGCCCGAAATTTAAAGGAAGATACCCGAGACTGCGGAGGAGCGACAGGTGGTTGATGCCCTGCTTGATGGTTGGGAGTACCTGGCAACAGATGGCTAATGGCGTGTGCTTGGGATCACTGTTATAGCACAAAGCTGGTCTGCAGATGGGAGGATGAATGGCGCTTGACAGATGGTCGCTTCAGACGACGCACGGGGACTGGGAAGACGCAGTGATGTTGGCTGCATGACGCACCAGGTGGTGGTGTCCCACGCGCGTCGGACGCGCGTTTGGAAACGAGTTCACGTAACCAGAGGGAGAGATGCAGGAGTCGTGCTGCTATAGGGGCCACATGCACGAGACTAATTTAGAGGTGAATTCTGTGCATTCGCGAAAACGTACGGAAATTTACGGTCATCCGAAGATGAAGTCGTACAAGTGTGGGTGGAATACGTTTGCGGAGTGCAGCTGTTGTGGATGACAGATTTTAGTTGCTAAATAAAGTAAGAGCTGCCCCTCACTTCCCCAATGGCCTGATGTTTTTTGTACATAACGAACTACCGATCACACACATTTGTCAATCTCGGGGATAAAAAAGAAGTGAGACGCTAGACCTCTGCGGGTTTGTGTTACTGATTAAATATGTGACACGTGAAACTTGTATACGTCAATCAAAACAGTTTCTAAAAGATTCTACCTTCGAGATCGGAATTCCGCAAAAAAAGTAGATTTCGAAAATCGTGTATACATTGCTTACTTAATTCCAATTTCGGATGATCGAGTTCGATAGTTTTTCTACTTCAAGACAAATAATTTCGACTTAAAAGATGAAATTTCACCAGCTCATCTCTTAGTGAACTCTACACTCATTTATTACTGCATGTATCGTTTCAATAAATTTACGAGTATGTATAACACGTCAATGGACCCCTGCTCACCTCGGACGAAGCCACGTGGGACTGGAACATAAATACACTGTACAGGTTTTTTGAAGACGTTACACCCACTTGTTTCAATTTCAACGCAGGTTTTTGAAAATTGGTGTTTTATTGAGAACCCGGGTTTTATTTTTCGTTACTCGAATTCAGTACTCGTATACGATTGAGTACTCGTATACGATTGAGTACTCGTACATAATTGAGTACGCGTATATAATTCAGTACTCGTACATAATTGAGAGCTCGTATTTCATTATGGAATACTCGTTTCGAGTACTTTAATTAGAACACTTCACCGCGTAACGAAACCAGTAAGCACAGATCCCCCGGAAGGCAAGCACTGAATTAATTATTTTACTAGGTAACGATACACTTGCATCAACTACCACCAAACGCTGGACGAGCTCTTTCGGGACATTGGAAGAATTTACTAATCTAAACTCGTAGCAACAATGTGCACCTCGCTAGACTTCTCTTTTTAAATTAATTAATGAGAAGCATTCGCACGAGAGTTCAGCATACCGAGCATATAATCATCGCTGTATTACCCGCACCTCTTTTGAATGCAGGTCGCTTGATCTGAGTATTATGACGATAGCCTTCGTGGCTGAAGCGACAGGCTTTCCTTCCAAGAGTGCCAGTGAAAATACACGTTTCAGGATGAGTGAATTGTTAAAAAAAAATTGTAAGCCCCGTCGTGGCCTTCGTATTGAGCCAATGGAATTTTTGCAAGAAGTACCGGCTGTTGTACATGAGTTTAGATCGCGGAATTCTACACAGGATCATCAGAGCTGTCAAGAACGATAAAATTGCGAGGTTACCGCGTCGTAAATGGAGGAGAAATTTCTGTCAAACGCCTCCGGTCCCCGCTATCTTTCGAGCTATGAGTTTCTACAGTTTGTTCATTTGTAGGTTAGTTCAATTTAATATCTGTGGAGCAAGCAGGTGTTACTCTCCAGGAACAAGACTTAAACTAAAAAATCTAGTAGTACACGCAAGACAAGAGACACGCAAGACAAGAGACACGTCTACAATGTTCACGTCATGTTTCAGGCGATGATGATAGTTTTACGGTTTGATAACTCGCCGGTGAGTCGTCATATCGCAAGAAACGTGTTCAATGAAAGAAACTTGTACAAGAATTTTAACAAAGTAACATGGTTCAGTCGCATCTCGAAGAAAAACTAAAAATATATGAGTAACGCTCAACCAGAACGTGAGTACATTTTTTAATACTGAATTTTTGAATACCTTACGTCCACTGAACACGGAAGATACATGTATGAAGAAGCGTTGATTAGTTTTGAAAATATCACAGAATAAGTACTTACCGTCGCAGGCTCGACCCTGCGGACAATACGTGCTTTTAATCAAGAAAAATATACAGAAAAATGAAATAACCGTACATTTTTGCCTTCATGCATTATGTAAAGAGATTTAAAACAATAGTAACGAAACTGTTTAATTACCGGTCCTCTACTTCGCCTTCCTAGTATTTTTTCATTTTCCTTATCAATGCACTTGAGGAATCGCATACTTTCACTTGCACTCAGAACCTTTATTTATTCCAACACGTTTCATCGTTGGGTTTTCAATGCCCTACAACTACGGGCGTGGTGAGGCCGGGATATGTGGTTTAAACTTTCTTTCCCAAGGGAAGTACTCCTTGCATGGTTACGTGAAATGCCGCTTGCATGATTCGAACCCTGGTCCTCTCGGCTGCGAGGCAATCACGCTACCAGTACGTCATGGAACCCGCTCAGTGGAAGCTGAAATCCAATTCAACCAATCGCTGCTCCGGTAGCGGCGCTGAAGGAGATTGCCTGCAAGCGAGTCTCGGGGACTTAGCTATCCCAGCGAGATAAGTAGGATTACCGAGCTTCCTCAACGATCATGTGCACATATACCTCTTGACTGAGGTCGTCTGAGGCAGCTGCAGTGCTAAAGTTGGAGCATAATTATTATATCTGAAATTGAAACATTAAACCGCTAGACAGAACCTCGTCGATAAAATGGGACCAAGTATGAAAATCGCAGCTAAACAACAAATAAAAACTACTAACAGTCATTCTGACTGATGGTAGACTTCGAAATGATCGAGACCGACCAAGTTCCTGCAGCTGTCGCTAAATTTTACGACCTCCTTAAGTCAGCATTACACCGACTGGAGCGGTCAGACACCAAATTAGAGCTCTAAAATACAGCGACAGCTATTTTACTACAGGGCCAACTGCGAGAACAACAGAGCGTCTCCTCTTCTGCACCAACACAGACCCTTAAAAGCAAGATGAAATGAGTACTTGCTTCTGTTAACAAGGCAGCATGCTGGGTGTAAGCGCCACGTGCAGACCCATTCAAAACCATGTATCTAGTGAGCTACGGAAGAACTTGTATGGAATGAAAGCTTAAATTAACGGTAGATATATGTTCTTTCAGCTATATCAAATTTTACTAGAAATAATCTCCTTCACACGAATACAACGTTAGAGTATGTCAATCACCTGAGCACACGCACGAAAAGTTTCAGGCCGTATTTCACCCCAACTTTTCTCCAATGAGTGTTTTACAGCATCAATGATCCAATGAAAAATCACATGCCCCACTTCTCAAGGTTGGATTACACTCCACTGTGAATGGGTTCAAATCTGACGAGGAAGGAAGCCAAAGTTCCTTTGACCAAAGTTCTTGAAATTCTGCCTATGCCATCTTGGAATTTTTTTGGTAGAACACGATGCCGCTCCATCTCGGTGGAATGTCAGGCTCCCATTTCCCAAATGTCTTTAAATACCCATACTCTATTTAAGTTTCAACATGGCTGAATAAACGCTCTGGGAAATCTTTGTGCAAACTTTTTCCAAGAAAATGAGGGTTGATTTTTGGCCACGTGGCGTCCCACCAATCACACCATAACGGAAACAGGATTTGACGCCCAAATGATATCAGTCGTTTTTTATAAATACCAGCAAAATTACGAGCCTCAACTACGTAGTACTCTGTGTACTACGAACTCCATCAACCGTGAACAATTGTTATGCCTCGAAACAGACGGCTACGAGCAGTTCCTTAGACGCTCAAGATGAATTCTTTCTCCGGACCATCTTCTTGCTCGTGTGGGGCCCTATAAGAGTTGTCTGTTGCCCTTCATTTTCGTTTGGATAATACTTTAGAGATCGTTCTTCAACACATTTTAGATGGACAAGTGGCCCACATTCGCTTGGGTTGCCAGTTTTCTGGCCCTTCGTTGAGGGTTTCTCTAGATTTTGTTCCTTTTGTTTCTATACAAAGGCGATTTTGTATGGAGACACACCTTGTACTTGGATACCACGTTGTCTAACATCTCTACTGAATGATCCCTTCTGTTTCGGTAAGACTACTTCTTAAAATGTACAGGGTGGCAAAGAAAAACGTGAGCTTGTGAAATGCATAGTGACAACCTACAGGATATACAGCTCAGTGTTGTCAATCATTGATAATTTGGATACTCGCTCATAAAAGGCAAGTTGTAATAAATAGTTCAACTCCTGCCAATAAAATATTTTCGCGATATTTTTTACTTCTGAGCTTTTCAAAAATTTCCGGTTCTCTGCATCACCCTCTATTAGAATGTTCCTCACCGAAAACCAAAGCCAACAACAGTACACCGGGTATCGACAGCGCTCTTCCGAACACGGCTGGAACGCGCGTCTCACATTTGTACTGATACGAGAACGCTGAGGCTATGGCCTGGCTATGGTGCGCGAGTTGGAGAGCCAGTCAACAGTTCGCACGAACAAGTTCAACTCCCAAACCTGTAATGCCAGCACCCTTTAGCGGTTACAGATTTCAATACATTACGCATATGTACATGCATCAGTGTTGTCGATAATTTCTGATGGGGCAACGGGCTTAATTTGGCACGTTAAATGGGATAACGAGCTGAAGCAAGTTCCGGAACCACTGCCTTAAACGCTCCAGACCTGCTCGCAAATGATTCCAATATTTCGAAGATTCGAACAGCTGACTTACTCTTCTTATGGAGACATAAACAAGTTCCCTTTGGTTGTTCGTACTGGCTAAATAACACTTCTTTCAATACTATTTAAATATTATTTACATTCTACACATCATGGCCTGTAATAACCTAAAAAATAGATTAGGTCATTTTGATTTCACACGGCGTGGCAAGTTTTAGAAAACAAAGTAACCTTCGCGTAAAAAAGTAGCAGAGACTGGAGATGAAACCTTTAAGACCATTGAACGTTACGCGCACGAGAAGCCAGGCCAAATGCACATCAGTCGATGAAACCGCTATCTAACTCAATAACAGCCTCTACACGCTCTCGAAACCATCCACAGGTAGCAATAAGGAGGGCCCTGGGAATGTTTGTCATGACATCTGTAATAGCTGCTCTGAGAGCCGCAACGGTCTTGTGTGGATGCCTATTGAAAGACCTTCGACCCACGCCTCAGAGTAGCCCAAAGGGTTGAGGTTTGGGAAGCTTGGGGCCACATCCGAAAAGAACCAGAACATTCCTCGCTGCTCAGGATGTTCCAGCTTCACAAAATTCCATACCTACGAGAAAATGGCAAACTAAACACTTTTGCCTCGACGAAGCTTTACGAAAAAAGTTTGGTTTTTGAGATATTTAATGAAAACGTTTAGACTGGTAAGTTCAAGATTGTCCCAGATCGCGCAGCAAGGTAACTCCTCACTTACCTATTTTTGCTTTTTTCTCTAATGTGACGTGGCGCTGGCAACATGAAAAGCTTGCAGACATGCACCTTGCTTATGGTGCTGCTAATGGTAACGCCAGACAGGCAGCCAGGCTATGCCAAGGCGAACTGTCAGGCGTTTTCCACAATATTTGGCAGTCATAAATTCAAATATAATATCACAAGTACATCGGCGTGAGTAGTGAAAACTTTGAAAAATTTCTGTAGAGTAAATATAGAAATAATTTATTTATGTTAAATTTTGTTTTTAAATTTCTTCTTTTCACACATTAAACAGCTAATATCTCAACAACCAAAGTTGTTACGCAAGGTTTCATAGAAGTAGAAGTGTTTAGTCGGCCTCTTTCAGGTAGGTGTGAAATTTTATGCCCCTTTTCCCTGACTAGTATGAACTATCCCTCTCGATATCACGTACGATTTGAACTGGAAGTCGGCATGAACCACAGTCGGATGGTGGCCTCATCGCTAGACATCTCACCGCCGATTGTCCTCGAGAAATTCGGGCGTTCTGGTCCAGTCTGAGGGCCGTCAATGTAGTCTCTTGTGGGAAACGGTTTCCACACCACTACAGGCGGCTTCATGTTCCCTACGTACTTTGATGATTTGAAGACACATCCTTGGGTGACTTTCAGGAAAACATAGATATAGGAATCAAAGAATCATGCGTTGAAGGATACGGCAACAGTATGCCTATTTCGTTGATTAGCTTATTTTTATGCATGTTTACCTGCAACAAAAAGGGATGTGCTACGATGACGTACAGGACACTGTGACATTTATAACATGTGATCCCAAATACCTGCCGCACTTAACGAATGTGCAATAAACATTGAAAAATTCGTCAACATTTGGCGTTCATAGTTTGTACAGAACATACAACACAATACAGGGGATTCAACATAACACGCAACAAGACTTCCCCCGCAGCAGCTGCAGCGCCGTCGGTGTCCCCACTGATCTCTAGCGCCTTAGTTCTGTTCGTGTCGGGTCGAGGTCCTTAGCTCTGCTGGTATCGTACCCCTAGTGCTGCTGGTATCGTGTCCCTAGCTCTGCTGGTATCGTACTCCTAGTGCTGCTGGTATCGTGTCCCTAGTTTTGGCGTTGTCCTCCTAGTCCTGCTGGTGTTGTGTCTGTTGTATCCTATTCGTTCTATCTAGTTTACTAGGCGTTTTGTACCTGGGCTTTCCAACGTTCTCGTAAGTCGAGTAGCTAGAGCAGCTGTAGAGCAGGTATAGAAGCTGTAGAGCAGGTAAAGCAGCTGTAGAGCAGTTGTAGAGCAGCTGTAGAGCAGTTGTAGAGCAGATAGAGCAGCTATAGGGCAGCTGTAGAGCAGCTATAGGGCAGCTGTAGAGCAGCTCAGAGCGGCGACGGTCAGACGTCAGTGGTGACGGAGAGCACGACTTGCATCACTAGCCAATACCTCAATACAAGAGCTCTTTAGCTCATTTTTGGACCCTCACATACAGCGACCGAGGGAGCCTGAAAAATCGCCGGTATGATGGCGCAGTGCAGGGTATCCAACACGAACGTGCACTTCACTTTAGTGTACAGAAAATTGGCCTATTATTGGGCCATTTCACTCAATCCAAGCTTATTTTGCAACTTCTGTCAATTGCGTTTGTTATTCACATACACTTTAAATTGTTCTCAGTACAAACTCGCGTCAAATAACTCGCAAGAGAACCCTAAATGATGCAATTTCCATACAAAAATTTCTAAGGTTATTAGTTTAATTTTAATTTTTTTTTCAACTTCACTCAAATGATGTTCCCGCAGTAGTGGCAGAGAAGCACCACGGAGACGGTCGAGGACCGAGGTGTGCCTCTAGCGACACAGAGCTAGCTGAGGTCGGCTCAATTTCAGACGATACTAAAGTGAGCCGTTCATTTTCGTCACAGTTTCGTTCGGTCGGGAATTCTTTCAACGAGAAGGTTTTTTCTGAGCCCTGATGGGACGTAGTGTTCCTTTCCGGAAAAAAAAAGATCTTAAGAACATGGCAATTTTGGGGAAGATTTAAACTTATTTCTCATGAAACTTTTTAGGTGCAAGTTGAACTGATGATTCTCATTGACAGTGGACATTTCTACGCCAACTTCCTTCCGAACGAAGTCGTGCGTCGTCCAAGTTCGCACAAGGACTAGTGTTAATGGAAAAATATTTACAATTTTAATCAAAAATATGTGTCATAGAGCGTT
>VOMN01124398.1:0-16660 GCA_014899125.1 Orchestia grillus
GAGAAGTCGTGTGACTGAGAAGTTGTGCGATAGAGAAGTTGTGTGACTGAGAAGTTGTGCGACTGAAGAGTTGTGTGACTGAGAAGTTGTGCGAATGATGAGTTGTGTGACTGAGGAGTAGTATGGCTGAAAACATGCGTGACTGAGAACAAGAGTGACTGTTGACAAGTATGACTGAGAACAAGTAATCTGAGAACAATTATAACTGTGAACAAGTATGACTGAAAACATGTATGACAGAGAACTATAGTAAACTGAGAACAATTGAACTGAGAAAAGGTTAACAGAGAACAAGTGAACTGAAAAAAGGCCAAAAGTCGTTGTCTTATCTATTCACAAAAAATGCGTTGAATGTTGTGCATTCGAAAATATTCTTGAAGTATAATAAATCAAGCGTAATATTAAATATCTGCTTGGTGGGCTAACTCTTTCTCAAAAATCTGCCCCTAAGTTTGAGTCCAACTCAAAAGTACGGGGAACTTGAAGCGTAAAATTGAGGAGTCGAGAAGTAAATTTCTAATCACACAAAACTATCCTAAAAATAATTTTCATTTCCTCGCTGATGTAAAATCTACCTACGTTATAAACAGGCCACAAAACCGTCCGATACTACAATCTTCCCAAGTACACAAAAAAGGACAATGAATTTTTACACACATAAGTTATTCACGTCATTGTGATAGCATTGCAGGATTTGAGCCTCGAGTAAGTTAGTTTCTAAGACGTCGGAATTGTTTTTGAATGAGGACTCAAGCAAGTGTCGTCGTGGGATGTCAGTTTTCCTACTCGCTTCGATTCACGCACGAATGAGTTCTCAGTTGGCTCAATCCTTCATCACTATTTATTGTATAACAGTTGGCCTTTAGTAAATAGAACATTTTCCTCAACCCTTGTACTTGGGTACAGCAGAGCGACGTTCACAGGGCAATTAAAATCACAGAAGGATGTGTATGACAGGTTGGATGAGCCGAGTATATATACCAGCTGCGCGTCCCGAGCGATCAGTCGTACGTCGGATGTTGAGTAGGAAGGGAAGGCAGTGCGTCACGATGAGCCGGTCCGCGTCACTGACTGTGTTGGTGTTAGCCTTAGTTTGTAGCTCAGTTGTAGGACAAAATCCTGCAGCTCTGGAAGATGGATCAGTTGTTACTGTCCCGGACACAGCTAAAATTGATCGTGAACAGCTTAAATCGCTGTCGGCCGACAAGTTGTTGTCATTGTGGTTCATCTTTGTGTTGGACGGACCTACCAAACTTACAGGTAAGTAGAAAAGACCTAATCCAGCTGTTGCCGTAGAAAATAAGACAACGGCTGTATAATTCTTGGAACTGATTCTCTAATTTATTACACTCACGTATAGATGCACGCGATTATTCATCATTAATCTAGCTTAGGAAAGGTAGGAAAGGGGTACTGAAGAATAACGTAGGCACGAGAGAACTATGATGTTCACTTGGCCTGAAAAAAACTGAAGGTGGAATGACCCTCCAGCGTTGATCAAATGTAGGGTCGACAGTTAAGTGGATAACCGATGTGCGTACTACGTGCGGTTGGTGTGTGGTCCAACAAGACGTGAATATTATTTGCTCAGTTCGTCCTAACATTCACCGACAGCCACTACTTACTCAGCCGCATGACGTCTGCTGCCAAACCGATTCCTTTCACCCAATTATGTCGTAGTACAAAAAAAAAATTACTTTTTGAATATATTGACTTTCTACGTCCTATGTTTCGTCAGATTTTTCGAACGCATTGATCGCCTAAACCGAGGCGCTACTGAATTTTTATTTTTACCTTTATACTAATTTTTACTTATGGAATATTTATTAAAACTATGCGTTAGTAGATAGTTGTTCAAAAGCACTATCTACTGAAATTCTCACTACCGCTCACATAAGTATTAAGGCTCTTTTGAAAGCTTCTCCCTTAATTAAGTTGAACTCGTGAAGAAACCCTTCCTTAGATTTAACTTAAAAGCATTTGGTTTATCTAAACGATTTCAATAATGCTGTTTATTCCTTTACGAAGGTAGCAATTTTTCTTACAAGCGTTTTCTGGTTACATAGCCATGCACTTATATGTTTAGTACTTATATGTTTAGCTGCACGTATGTGCGAGTGTTGATTGTCTACATATCTTGGTATGACAACACGAAACCTTTACGCCGTGATTGCTGAGTATCTGTTCTACGCTAGCTCACCCTCCGCACTCAGATGACTGCATTAATTAAGCAGCCATTTCAAAACTTTAGCTTTTGACCGGACAGTTCTGCAGTTAAGATTTTGAGTTCATTTACATATTTTTATTCTAAGAACCGCAATTTACGTAAAGTGTGAACCAGTAGACGAGCCCCGCCAAAAAATGACTGGACAAATTATATTAATTTATTCAGAGATGCCCTATTATTTACGGTAAATCTGACATGATATATCGTTATTTGCAGTATCACTGATACGGACTGCCTTCTCTCAAAGTCTGATTAGTTAGAAATACGGACCTGGTAATTTTTTTCTATCTAAATCATTAAGAGCGTGACTTAGAGACGGACGCACGTACCAACCAAGCAAGCCAGCAGCACTGGGCTATTATGAAGTAGAATAGTTAAGCTTTTCTTGAAAAGGTTAGGAATAGGTAACGTTCTTGTTTTTTTCTAATTTCCGATATCTTGGTCTGGATTTTTACTCCAGATCAAAACTGTTGATGTACCCCAATTTTGGTACTAATTCTGCCAAAAAATACGGAATTTTTGTTTAAATCTTTAAGAATTGTTGCTTTTATGCTCTAATTCTGATTGATAATAAATTTTTCTTACGGCTTGGAAATTTAATCAGATAGGCAATTGATGAGATACATTAATTCGACTCGTTCCATTTTAAAGNGTAGTACGATATCATTTATGTGTTCTTTTAGTCTATAATTAGTAATTAGTGTTAACATATTATTTTTGCTGGGTAGAATACCGCTGTCGATCGTCCGTCATCGAGAAGCCGTTTTGTCTTGACGAAATTCTCTTGTTCGATGATGTGATATGAATGGCAACGGATGTACGTGTTTAAAAGATATGTAAGTAAAAAATCATTCAGTGTATAATATTGCTGAATACTTAAAGATAATAAGGACTACCTTTTTGCTGCGTGGCAATCTTGTCCGAAATCTGTATCGATGTTATCTTAGTATGCATGTGGACTACGTTAATATTATTTATTAATGCTTTTCCGATGCAGTTGTTCTAATTTGCTGTGTAAATTTCTATATTATTTCATATCTTGAACCTAAGATAAGTGTGTTGTCTCGAAATGAAATATAAGTGCAGTTGGAGTTCCGACGGTGATTACTTCACTTCTGTTCGAAATGTGTCGTAGTAATCTTTAGGTGCAGCACTGAAGTCATTTAATGAGCTTTTCTAACTGAAATGTCTCTTCGACTGAAGTGATTGTTGTCGAAGAGACATTTCAGTTAGAATAGCTCATTAAATCCGGTGATAGATTCTTCCTTAATTAACCCTTTAGCGACCAAAAAGACATAACTGTCCCTTATCATGCTGTTTTTTTTTGCAAAAATCTGAATACAGTTCTATTGTATGTGCACTTATGCTACAATAATTTTTCGTCCAAAGATGACTGAATGCAACCGCTGCTCGTTACCACCGATGTCACGCAGTACTTTCCAAGAAAGTAAATTTTCTTTTCTTGTCATGGATGTTGTACACTGGGATTGATACGTGCTGAGCGTGGTACCCGATGTTCAGATGAGAGTGCAAAACATTCATTTCCTCAAAGTCAGCAGGTAAACTCGGCGGCTCAGAGCGTAATATTTCCTTTGAAGCATTTCAATAACTAGTTTATTTATAGAAAATATTGACAGGAGATTATTCCGGGAAAATTGATCTTATTTAATTAGAAAACGATTCTGAATTTGCAACCCAAGCAAAACATAGGTCCCTTCAATTACAGGATATATTGGGTACCTATTTGACAGAGCCCAGAGTGTCAAATGATGTTAATTCGAACTTATATTCTAGTCTGAAAATTTTTCTCTATAAATTAAAACATAGTCAACATCATTCACATTGCCCACTAAAGACCGAGGAACTCGCTCTATTTACACGTGGGCGTAACTTGATTTTTTTTAGCAGTGGTGTTCAAGTTGGGGTTGAAAGGTAAAAGAATTTTGCACTTGACCTTCCTAGGAAAGGCATCCGAAAGGTCGGACCCCGCCTATTACCTACGTTGCATGTTGCATGAGGCTGAAATAATCAGAGGTACATGTTGCCATATGGGTGTGTGGGCGTGCCTGGTGTGTACAGAGTGCCTCGACGACTACTTATCGTCGAGATGTTCTCGCAGAAAAAGGCTAAATTCATCCTCCCTGTACTTGTACTTACCATCTCTGTTATCGCAGGTAGACTTAATCCTATGTAAATTAAGGCCAGTTGTTCTCAGAAAGTTTCTCACATTGAGTCACGATTTTAACACTTGAATGTAAAGTAAAACATTTTCGTGTTTTAGTGTGAAAAATGTCTCCGTGTCGAGTATGACGGACAAGCTAAGCAAATCCGGCGGAATGTGGAACTGAAAGGGCTATCTTTCTGCGTAGTTTTGTTAGTATGTGATGTCACTCTTTCACTGCCAAAGTCGCAGTTAACAATTAAATACATTTCTAGTCTCTAGCTTGTGCCTACTGCGTGGCTCTTCGTGATCCCGTGATATGCGTTTCTGTGGATGAAAACCGAGCTTTAATATTATCCTCGGATGAACTCAATTGAGTTGTGTTGGAGGGGGCCAGTTGAATACGCTCATTAGAACTTGAGAACACTAGTTTAGTCAGGAGGCAGGTCATTTGTACTGCGAACATAGTTTGTTTATTGTTGAAAAGCCATAGCCAAGTAGGCAAGAGAAATACCCTGTCATAGATACGCATGGCTTATTTTTAGAAAAATTAATGCCTGCGATAGTGACTGGTTAATATTTTTGGACGTAATTGTAACCTGATGGATGGTCCTGACCTGTACGCAGGGATGATTTTTGCGTTAATGAATGACCCAAAAGCACCGCTTTCCAGTGCAATTGAGCGAGTTGATGCTTCGAAGACTCGGGCTTTGGTAATCGCCCTTGATCACCGCCGTGTCGCCCCCGGCACGCGGAAGACGGTCGGCCGAGGTCCCTCACTCAACTGCCGGCCTCCTGCAGCGGCCGCCGATGTTGGAGGAGTTAGTCGGGCCAACCTTCTATCTTGCATTTAGAATTATTTTATGCTCTATGACCCAACTATTGCTCATTCAAAACAACCATTACTCATTTGAAATTATTTTGCGTTCTATGGCCCAAGCAGCGTTCATTTAGAATTACATTACGTTCTTTGTAACAAACATTCCTCATTTAAAACTACAATAGCTCATTTAAAATGATTTTACGCCCTGTGGAATTCCTGGTCGACAACAGAAAAATCACGTTTTATTCCTTAATTCTTATTAATACGTTTAATTTGTGGACGAAAATAGAGAACCAGGCTCCCATTATATATCACAGGAACATTACTTTTTCAAAACGAATTGGTCGTTGAAGGGTTATAAATGAGTACGGTACTAGTAGGTCTATTGTTGTACAACGATTGTCCTCTTTTTATGAACTGTTCTGAGAAACAAATAAAATGAAAATTTTTTAAAATTATTAATTATAAATCCGGTAAAAATGGAAATAAATTATCAAATCATCTAATTTCATGTGATATGTACTCAATTTACTTTCAATTTTAGGCAACGAATCAAGCCCGGAAAATCCGTATTCGAAATAATGGAAACAAATTCAATTATTTTTTTTATATCTCTAGTGTCAATGTAGTGGATATAATATTGATTTCTAGGGAACATGAGCTTACCCCGGAAATGCGAACAAGTATTTTTTGCAAATGGAAGCTTAGTGCAAGTTTGAGCAAAATGGAAGCTTAGTGCAAGTTTGAACTAAAATCTTGAAACGTTTTTCATTTCCTACAATATTTACATGCTAGTTTCATTCAAGTGTTGGATTCATTGAATTGCCTATTCTGCAGTTCTCTTATAAAGCTATCTAGAGGCTCATTCCACCCAAAATGTCAGGACAGGAGCTTGCACTTTGTAATTTGAAAGAAGAAAGGAAAAGAAACGATCGTTCATTCTGGAATGCGTAACACGTGCGATATGGTAACGATCGGGGGCCTTCAATCATGACAATCGGGTTTTCCAATCACTGCGCCAAGAGAAAACCCATAAATTAGACTGCTATGTAGGATAGAACAAAATCTCAAACCTCACACTAATGACTTCGGATCTGATTGGATTCTATGTAAAGTTACCTCATCCCTGTTGTTCTGCACAAATTTCAAGACGGATTGATATCAAAACAGTCGCATTTCTACGTACAACCCAGGACTCTCTCGTTGAGGAATGCGAGCGGAAATGACTAAGAAGATTGCTGTCGTCCTGCCTTCGGTGCTTCTCTGGAAGTTCCGTTGATTTTGGGCTGAGGCGCTCGTGAGTCATTGAACGCCAGATGAAAGTTGTGTAGTTCTCGCTATTCTTGTGTGCTTTGCTGCTCTTAGATGCGGCGTTTCTTGTCAGGACTCGTCATTCTGCGTTAGTCGGTTATGTTTTGAGAGTTACGATAATCACGGAATTGTTGGTGTATTTTTTAACTGTGTATAGAAAATGTCTGTGTTGTCCTAATTTAATATATAATTCCTTACTTTAATGCGTAGTTTTGTACGGAAGAGCTTATATTCCTTCATCATCCTAGTTTGTCCTTTAATTCTCTAGTATGTATTTTGTCGTGTAATTCTTAAGGATTTTAGCCGATACCGTTATTACGTCCCGGTGGCAATTTTACTCCTACGCACTGGAATTCAGACGTGAATCTTAATTTCTAGATTGCTATGCATGAAGCAACTCACGATTATGTATCACATTCAAGCTTACAAATGGACTCTCGGCTCTTACTTAGCTCATTCTCTTGCGTAATCATTACTAACGTCTGAAGCATCAACAAAATGCATTGGAGCCTGTTTTTTTTCTTACGTTGTAAGCTTCGCATGACAGCTCTCGTATGCGCTGTAAAGCGTTACCGAATACGATAAAGCTCCTGTAGACTTCACTGCTCGTCGGACACCGCATTTTGGCTCTGATCCGTGTTAAATTTCGGATACTTGTTTGCTTAGAATATTTCGTACTCAGCTCTATTGTATTGCCTCCACGAATATACGATCATTTAGCTACTGCTGTGATTTCATTGGGCTATTCATACCCACAAAGTGGGCCTCAAGGAACAGTCTGTTACTCTCGTAGCGTTTATAAAAAACTCAACTGTGAATAATAAGGTAGCAAGGTAATCGGTGTTCGGCTCAACGCTTGGTGGAGGCGTAGTTTTGCTGGGATGTTTTTACTCTTTCTTTCTGACATGGGGCTCATGGGACTTGAAATGATATGGGATATGGAGTTCAAATTTTGCCTAATTATTTACTGCGACGATTAAGTTCCCATTTTTTATCTACACTTGTGTCACGAGAGCGCGTAGCTCTTATCATAGCAGTTATCATCGAGTCCTTCATTTGAGCGTTTTAGGAAGAGTTGTTGTACTATGAGTTATAAATTATGTTAGTTGAAAAACCATCATATCTGTGCTTTTCGTTAAAGTTCTCTAGAGGTTAATTACTTTTTCTACTCTTAAGTATGAAGGCCTAACTAGAGTCCCAGACAATATAGGTTCCAGTTGACTCTACGAACTTGTTTCTTCTTTACCCACCCTCAGCTGTTCATTAGCGCGGTTGAAAAGATCATTCTTGGTTTGCTAGGGCATCATTCTGCTTTACAATTCCCGACCTTGTCCTTACTCGGACGGTGTTTTTTCGGGGCAGCATTTTGTCGTGCTCCAAAAAATCTGCGCTGCGTCATATGGCATACTCGTGGCAAAGCGAAACACAGTCGTAACTAACTTTAAATATCAGGCTCAAGGATGCTCAACTTTGAACTCAGTCAGTAACGAGAAACAATTTCGACACGGTCGACGTGGCATCTACTGAGAGGTGCATTAGGAAGTCATCTGAAGATGCTGGTAATCGCTGGTGACTCGTTTATGGGGCTATTCAAGTCGAGTGTTTCTCAACCGGGTCGTTCAAGGGGGATTCAGTGGCTTGCAGTTAAGGTACAGTGAGCGATGAATGTGTGGTATATAGGAATGTTTTGAGTTATTGGTTAGGAATACAAACCGAATTATAAAAACTTCACTGTTTATTGCAGAAAATAGTACGGTCCGTAGATGAAGACGGTGGCCTTCATGGGAAAGCAGAAGGCACGTGCTATTCTCCCGCCCCTGTTCCAACGTTAGCGGGTGTCCCTGTTTTTTGGTGTGAATTTTACGTAAAATCAAACTTCGAAATTACAGCATCGGAGGACATACCTAACGTCCACTCCTAACGAGGTTTCTACTGCAGAAAATTTCACGTGCATAAATTACGTTGCTGGATGATGTATAAACACGCGCTGGTGTGGAGGAGGATTTCCTTTGAGATTTAGTTCATCAATTGAAAGACGAGCTTTCTAATTATTGAAACGAGGAGTGAGAAGTGAATAGAGGCAGAGTGCCTCAATTTGACATGTAGCTGCTCCGGAAATAATTTTAATTATGTTTTTTCAAACATTCAAGATTTATTTAAGTCTGTTTTTTAATACTTTGAGATGACACTAGAAACCATTCCAAGACCTAAACAATAGTTTCTGGGCTGAGCTTGCTGTTAGTTATGCTATTTTAATGAAAGTTCGCAGAAATCTTGTTCAAAAATTTTAAGTTGATGGAGAGTGAAAAGTGAAAAGAAATCAAGTATAGATCGCATCGTCTAAGTTGGATTTTACGTAAATTAAGCGGTTTTGTGAACGTAGGATATGTTACTATCTAGTTATACTTTTTGTTCTGTGCAGATGTTGAAAGATCTAATATAGTGTACAAGTATGGTAGGAATTACTATTGAATCATTGTTTAAGAAATCATTTTGCGATTGACAGTTTATTTAAGCAATCGTTTGACGGTTTTGATACTCCTGACAAAATTGTATTACATTTTTATAAAACCTTCCACTCCACTGAAAAATAGCAATTACATTTAAATGGTTCATGTTAGGGAAGTTTTATTTGGCTTAAATACAGACTGCCACAAATATTTTATTTGAATTTAATGAACACGGAATCATATTTCAAAAAATTAGAATGTCCTTTCATCTCTCGTAGTTGGAGGCAGCTTTACTTTGATGTCCACCACGTAGCGGACCTGTTTAGTCCAGTCTACGGGCGTTAATTTCAACACAAAAAATTTCCGCCGTCGGCAGGCAGCTTCCAATCAGTAGCCGTACTTACGTATGCGATGCACTTCCCGCATCATTTTTTCAGTCGAGCGTACGCCTCATTAGGGGTGATTTTGTGCCAGGGTCCGTGTTGACTGCATGGAGAGCCTCGCCCTCGCGCGGCGTACTCTTTTTACCGTCTGGGCTACACTTTGTTTCTAGGAAGCGCTGCGAGGCGGCGCGACCTGCTGACGCATACCGCGCCAGAACGAAGGCGATATCTTGTGTTAATGTTTTGAGTCATTACACAAGGTCGACCTGTGTAAGACTGATGGATGGAGAGCACGCGCTTCTCATCAATCGGATTCAAGGAAAGACTTGACAGATTCTTGTTCTTCAGTCTTCCGCTTATAGAAGCGATCGGCGAAAGCAGCAGTAGCGCATTTTCACGATTGATTTGGTAATAATGATGTGGCTTTGAATTCACAGCTTTGAGTTGTGATAAGATTTCTGGTGCATGCTGGTATAACAACACAGGAAGTGGTGTCTCTGCAAGAGCTAGATGCTGTGTTACAAAGTGCTGTGTAGCATATTTCCCTCATTATGGGTGATACAATTTTATGTTGACAAGGTGAACTCTGTTCCAAAAATACCAAAATTTCCTGTTACTAATCTGCGTGTTTTTTAGAATAGGTTTGCTTGGCCACACTTCGTAATGCATTATATTATGCATGCATGTTCTTCCTATTCAGTTAGCTGCTAGCATGATTACTGCGAGTTATCTTACAATTAATATTCGTAGTCATTGTTTCAGGAGGGAGCTTTTCTTACAGAATACTTGCTACAAATTTACATCGAAAATAGCCTGCTGTAAACATATGACCTTACCTTATCATTGTATAACATTTATACTTATTAATTTTAACTCTACCAAACCCTGTTGTTTGCCATGAAATATTGGTGATCTGTTAAGTTGCTTGTCTATGCTATTTCAATCTGTGTTGAATTTCCGAGCAGTTAAGACGACCTTGTGAGCCGTACCACATAATTCAAGTTTCTGTTCCGACATCGATGCCGCGATGTATGTGTGGCGCTCACCTTTTTAGCGTGATCGCTATATGACCTAACAGCCTTGCAAGATGCCCTTTCCTTAAGATTGGCTGCGTATTTGTTACGACAGCCCTTAGATGCTGAGCAGACCCTGACTTTCATGTGAACCTGACCTCAGGGCGGACCTTCAACCTAGATTTCGAGGGCAATAATGGACCACATTCTTGGCAATTTTTTGACTCGCGCATACCTTCTCTAGCCCTTGTGATAACTACTGTATATGCGTCCACATGTGCTATGTCAAGCTTCGATGCCTGCTCAATCTCGGCAGTATCTGAGTTTGTCTCGACGCTAAATTGCCTGAAAGAGAAGGACAAATGTTGGTTTGAATTTCATCTGACTTCATACCATGCGGAGGACCGCGACTCTTACTGTACGCGCCGATTTGGATTTCCCAAGTAGAGGATTGTCCGTCAAAAACGAATTCAACCGGCAATGTAATTTTGGAGAGTAAGATATTGTTTTTCTTCCATTACATTTATTCGTAGCATTAGCCGCCACAGGTCTTGAATACACTCCCTGACAATAATTTTTTTATGAGAGAAAAAATGATCTTGTTTTCTGAGTTTGGGATAACAGTTTTTGGGATACAACCTGTCGTGAGTGGGACTCATTTTCATGAAATATTTTCAGCACTTCGTGAATGATGTAAGTTGAATCTGTGAAGTATTTTTCTTTACTCGGGTAATTTTGTATTAACATTATTTCTTCGTCTCGTAAGTTCTCAAGTGAAGATAATACCACTTTTAGGAGAGCTGGGGCTTCAGCTCTGTAGGGAAGCATGCAGGTATTTTTCAAGCTAATTTTACATTTTTTCAGAAACCTTTTTCGATACTACGGGATGACATCAGGATAAGGAAATCGTATTGAAGCATGTGCTCTTAAATCATAATCGTTCTAGGCCACATTTCTTCAATTGTTCCAGGCTGGCGAATGGTCATAAAAATTCATGAACGTAAAATAGCTGGTGGCTCTTTCTTGACCTCAAAGCTTGTGAAGCTGCGCACATACACACTGACGTTTGTGTATGAGTTACAATCCTGTGAAGATTTTCCTGCTAGACGTAAGATAAAAACATCACTAATAAATGTGCGTAGTTGATGTTCACGGATTTGGAGCTTGCGAACATATAGGGGACTGGGCACTCTTATAGGGGACTCTTAGTGACGCATCAGTGGTTGTGATTAAAGAACCTTAAAAAGAACCTTTATTAATTCCAACAAGTTTTACCATTGGTTTTTCAATACCTTACAACTACTGGCGTGGTGAGGGATGTGAGGAATGTGTGGTTTAAGCTTCCTTTTCCAAGGGAAGTATTCTTTGCAGGTTACGTGAAATACCGTGCCTGAGCCGGTATTAGAAACCTGCCGATTAAGCCTTCGATGATGAACGTATGCTTAATTTTGCAAACCTACTCGAAACTTAGCTATGTAGTTAACGCATAATCGAGAGTACCTGAATGTTTCATTGAGCAATTTTGATAATTAGTGTGTTCAGTTAGGATGGTGCCAGACACACAATATTCCTCTGCCTTGTGTTCCAGGAGAGTCAGGATATTTCCCCAGCTGAAAAAACATGAATGTATCATAATACCAAACGAATACTGAATCGAGACTGAGGTGTCCCACTTATTTGTACGGAAAAGGGTGAGCTACGGTCGCAGTACACCACTCGTGTGACCGAGCGACCGGTCAGTCGGTCCAGTATTGTCAATGATGGATGTGTGAGTAGTAGCGTGAGACTTGATGGTCATCGTCTGCAGTAAATTTCTCTAATCCGAGTCTGAGTCCGAATTGGCTCACGGTCGCTCGTGAAGAGTTCTTCGATTATTTCTTCACTGACGGCATCTTCAGTAGCATGGCTAATTTTTCTCTATAAACTTGAGGTAGTGTTTGTTTGGCAGGTTCTGACTTAGTGGCACCTGAAGCCATCATTGGTTCGTCAAAAACGTAACTAATAACTCATCATGGTTTCAACTGAACATCTTATTCGCACGGCAGGTGATGAACACCAGTGTTATACGTATTTGCCCAAAAATATCATGTTCAGCTACGAAATCAAAAGAGTTCACTTATGTTCATTTTCTCTGGTCACTATTCCTGGACAGGACTCGAAAATACGTGTTCTACGGACCATGTGGGCATTTTCATCTGAGAAGGGCTTGCACACGTAATTAGTTGTTTTTAGAGTGATAGAACTGTGAAGGAATTTCCCCCCTTGAATACCGGACTTTTAGGGTCCAGAAGGCTCAATATTTTGTAATGTAGTGTATAGTGAAAATCAGAATTAGCGTGGGAAATTCAACGTGAGCGTTAAATAGCCACAATGAATTCAAATTTATGCGGCACAAGTTGTGTAAATCGAACTACGTAAATATTGTGAAATACCAGTGTTATAAACTGTGAAATACCACAGTTGGAAACTATTCAGAATCGAAGTGTATCTTGAAACGCTTGTCACCCACCGGTGCGTCATTTTATCCCTTGAACACTACGAGCATCATCGCACGAAACGTGTTGATGCTTTGACTAATTGCGATCAACACGACGCACAGTACAACTTGGGAAGACCTGACCGTAAGAATTCCAAGTCACCAACCTATCGTACTTGTGATCACGTCCCATGACTACGTAGTTGCAGTCACGAACGCAGGGCTGACCGAGATTTGAAGGGCGCCTTTGCTGCGTCAGTGCCGCGGTCCGCTTGAACTTCAATGCTTTCTTAACATTAGAGGAGCGTGACCTCAAGTAAATCGTGCGCTGGTGCAGGCTGCATAGCGGTTGGTGCAAGCAGGTTCATTGGTGGGAGTTACGACTTTCCAACAGCTTGCGGCTTCTAGAAATCGCTGTTTGGATTAATTTCACGCGTTATGAATCGCCATGATTTAGTGTTGATTTTATCAACTGGTGAGACGTAATATCGCTTTACTCAGTAACCGTTATGTTGTGTTAAATAAATTTTCTCTACGGAATCAAAGTCGGCGTTCTCAAACATTTTACGGAATACGTTGGCCATTACGTAACAACGGTTAGGTGTTAGAAATTAGCAGGAAAATTGTGGGCTAGTCCAACTTGCAGCTCGTAAGGAAGCCAGTTCATGGGGCTTGCTTGTGATAACAAGTAGGTGAAAAGGAAAACTGTGCTTTGTGACTGCTTCTGTGGCCAGTTCGCAGAAATCGTAAAATTATGATCAGTCCTACTGCTGGAGTGCGCTAATGATTGTCTGGCTGCTTGATAGACATGCACGTATCAGTGACTGTTGGGTGAATGCTGGATGTCTGGACGTGTTTTTTCAGCCGTATGTTGATGAATTGTGTTGGAGATACTGGTGAATTATGGAAATGGAAAAATTCCAAAATTTGTACATGCAACTTAAGACTTATTTAGTAAATGAAAATTTTTAGTGAAACGTAGGGCATCCGTTCTTATAGAAACCACTATATTCAATTACATTAAATTACAAGCTGACTTTTTATTACGGTGTATTCATGTGTTTTAAGTTCCATATTCTCGTTTTTCGTCTTCATGTTATTTTTCAGTCGCAAAATTATTTACTTTTTGGAAAGCAAATCGAGTCTTGTTGTAGCATATGACTCTGTGTGATCACGTGGCACGAGTTGTGTGATTGTAAGAGCATGTTTGTGAAGGAATTTCTGGGAAAGTGTAACATCCGGGGCTGTGGGGCCACATCTGGGGAGAGGGGCAAAAGCAGGCTCCCGCAGTTGTCTGGGACGCGCTGCGTGCTGAGTTATGCGGTATGACCTGCCGTGCCTTACGCATGTTCAGGACTGAATGGTGCATGTTCAGGACTGAATGACGCATGTTCAGGACTGAATGACGCATGTTCAGGACTGAATGGTGCATGTTCAGGACTGAATGGTGCATGTTCAGGACTGAATGGTGCATGTTCAGGACGGAATAATGCATGTTTAGGATTGAATAATACATGTCCGGAGGTGAATGAAGCATGTTCATGTCTGATAGGTGAACAATCATGTCATCATTTACGGAAATGTAAAGGTCTTTATCGACTTTTGTCTGATGGGATGTAACACTGCGCTACGTAAGGTTCAGTTTCAAAACTAAATAGCAAAGCTACGCTCATCGTAATAGCATGTTGTATGCACGCTCTAGTTTCATCTCCCGTAGTCGACTCCCATTAAACCTATGTTCGTTGAGAAAATAATTTCTTGATAGCAACCTGCATGAATTTGACCTCATGACTGAATGTTCCTATGACTTCACGGACCTCCTATGACCATGTGAGAGTTTTTAATATTGAGATGTAGTGCTGTGCTGTATGATAAAACCATTTCAATTATTGTTCATCTAAGGTCAATATAAATCAGCTCAACTATTCATCAAAGACGAGAAGTCTCCACTGTCTCCTTGCATGGCAATTTCCTTCCGTCCCGCTTCTGTCAGACATTTCTTCATGTGAGCGACCTTGCAACGTGATAGAACTAGGCGGCTCATGTTCTCTGTGACGTCAATAATACAGGATGTCATCGAAAAATTGACGAGTCGGTAAAAATTTATGAAACTAATAATTTTGTGATTTGTGATACTGTGTTACCTCATCACATCCATTTAATTGTTTTTTGTTAATTGATGTGATAGATAGATGCATGTATGGATGTATGTATGTATAGTGTTATTAGTTTTGGGAGTCGTAAAAATTTTTCTAGGACACCCTGTACAGTAAAGCTGCGATTGAATTCAAGAGCATTGAACGTATGCTCGAGGAATTTTCTTAGTCATTTCAGAGCAGTTAGTCGGCAAACCGCACGTAAGGCTTTCCCGTCGTGAATAAAGCGTCGTAGATCGAGTTTCAGTTGATCATTCTGTGGTAATGCGTTGCTCCTTTTGAATAATTAAAACTTCATCTCTTAAAGAAGTTCAGTTGAATTTTGGTTTCTACGGGAGCTGAATATTCCTTAAGAATTTATTTTCTTCTTCTGTTCTATAGTTTTGTGTGTCACGGGCCCAATGTTCTTGAAATATTGAATTCCTACGTTATGTCCAGCATGTGAAGAGGGAATAGCTGGCGGCGTGAGGAAGACCGGCCTCACCATGTGGCTGTCGCAACAACTTTGGGGAATGGAAGTCGTCTTCCTTACGTCAGTCGGTCGGTGTGAGGCAGTGACATTGTGGCTCTTGAATTATTTCTTTGTGCCTACAGGGTGCGTCAAGAACTAAGGTCAAGAACTATCACTGTACCATGGTGCGTCATGGTACAGTGATTCATTTAAATCACTGTATTTTGTACCATGGTTACTTAGTTTCACAATTTTAATTTTTTAAAAATTGCTTCAAAACTTTACCCCTTAGAAATTTAAAAAATATGTAATCATGATATCACATACGAAGCGCAGCAAATTTAAAAGGGCTCCTTGTTTTTCACTCACCCTTGACTTATAAGTCATATATAAACTTTAGTTTAGTGGGGGCAATAAGAAAGTAAAAAAACTAATGTATAGATTGAGGTTACGTAAGTGGGATTTCGTACATCAACTAAGCCATATTTTACGATCTGGCCAATGAGTGAGTTTTTCTTTTCTTGACCAAGTTATTCTGTACATCCGCACCACGCATCGCCATCTTGCTCTCTGCGAGGTGCGGACCAGCGGGCCATGCCGGTCGGTCAGTACGGTCTGTGAGGCACACTGCTGGTTGTGTACTGAACATTCAGTACGTAACTATTGCTCTACCATGAAATGAAGAATTCATTCTTAACGCTTTGGGTGTTACTGGGATACCCCAGACTCGGCTTAGCTTTTACCTGCGTGCGTCAAACTTGCCCATAAACAAAAACGATTTAGTTCGTTCACGCCAGGATTACCACGTGAATGACGGTACGTTTTGATGTGAAACGTCTTTGCCTGTCAGTACTCTGTCACTGCTGTTAACTGGAAGCCAAGCAGAACGCCACATCGCAGCTGGCAGCCATCTTTTCGCCACTGGTCTGAGTGTATTTTTAGAATACATTTGTAAATACTCCAAAACTAATTGTAGAGTTAATGTAAGCTATAGTCTGTATCCGTCCCAAAAAGATTAACCCTGTAGAGGGCTAGAGTCCCTTCAGCACTACTGAAAAGCTTCTACATAAAACCTTGTTTTATGTGTACCGTGTGCTTTAGAAACGTGCTCTAAATTTCATATTTAAGATAATATTTTAATCTCCATGATGAAAATTTATTTCTTTTTCTACCCTTTACGGAATTTATAATTTAAGAGTATACGTAGGG
>VOMN01124408.1:0-11505 GCA_014899125.1 Orchestia grillus
CATACAAAGTCAGGATCCCCCCCGTGGATTGCAGGGTGACGGCGGGCGCAGGTTGCAGAACGGCGCCTGATGTGGAGACACGAAATGAAGGCAAATACAACGCTGCTGCATGCATGGTACATCACGTCAATTTGAGTTACACACCATCTACATCTATAACTATCCGTACTTTAGTTCCACAAAATAAGACTGAATAAGCATCAAATGAACATTAATTTGCACCAAATGGAATTCAATTTGCACCAAATGAGAATCAATTTGCACTGGGTCATGCTCTACGACCTTAAGGGTAAACTTGATGTGTATATCAATGTTCAAGTTTACTGACGTGACTCGAGCGATGATGATGCCTGTTAACGCCAAAAATCGACTGATATCGCACTGGAGGAACACGTCACCCACGTACACGAGTCAAGCACTTCCAAAACTAGGAATTCGGAGTATCGGGTCCACAGACACGTCATGACAAGCACGCTTTCCTCAGGGAAATTGAAAGAAGTATACATTTGCAGGTAGAGTTTTGTTCCAAGTTTAGTGTTCCCAGACATATCCAGCAAATACACTCCTAAANTCTCCATAGCCAGGTAGAAGGGGTGACTCCCGTACAGATTCAGCTGTACATAATACAACACTTTTCGTCATTCCTGTACGACGGTGAACTAAAATCGGGACAACTCAAACAATCGCTGATATTGCCCTCTGGGTAAATATTCGATAAACATATGGTACAATTTTAAAAAATTCCACATCAGAGAATTTTTTAACATTCAGATTCTGGGATGAATGAGACATAAAATATGAGATACACGTAACTACATTATCAGTTTGCCCTCATGAACACAATAATTATGAATCCAAAACTGTGCCTGCAAGTAATTTTATCGAGGCTGTTCGCTAGTCAGGCACTGAAACGCACAAGTGACACACCACATAAGCACAATAATTTTCTGATTACCACTGACCTCTGGCTAGGGAGGTGGTCAGCATTCTCCACACAAAAACAGGACACGACATATAAATATATTGGTAAATAACTTAAGCCCCCCCTGTGGTAGAGGCTGCTAGTCAGGTACCTAAACGCAGTAGTCGTACATCACACACCATGCACACACTCATATTTACATACCACACAAATCTGCAACATCACTTGTCCACATGAATGACGCCGCACCCCAGCACCGGCTAATGGTCACGTAGGCAGCACTAGGACACCACCACACGAACACATCCACATCTATACACCACAAAATCTTCACAAGAACGTCTGGCCGCTTGTTCGCCAGAACGACGCCTCACCCCCGGCTCGGGCGGCTGGTCAGCGTTCCACATGAGGTAGCGGGACCAGTCGACGTCAAGCAGCAGCCCGTCCCGGTGCTGGCCCAGGCCGTACACGGCCGACGTCGGCAAGCCCGACGACACCTGCACGAACTGGCGAGCGAACACCAAGGGCGCTGCTCCTGCGGTGCTGAACCTGGCAGGCCAATACGAGACGTTGATACTACAGGAAAGGGAGGATATAACTGTTGTGTGGCGTTATCAAGATTGTCGGTGTTCCTGGCGAGTCGATGTGAGAAGTTGATACTACATTAAAGAGAGGATATTACTGTTTTTGTGGCGTCATCGAGATAGTCGGTGTCCCCTGACGAGCCGATGTGAGAAGTTAACACAACATAAAGGGAGTGTGCTAGTTTTTGTCGTACATTTCTTACGTGGGGATATCAATGGTACGTTCAATGGCTATTTGACGTTTACAGACAGGAGTGTATTTCTTCATTGAGCCGATATTCACTTTGAACCCGAATTTAACATGTTTTGCGAAGAGCCGAAGTACAAAAAGTTACATCATGAACTGAAGAGTTTACGAGGGACGTAGGATGCAGAACTCAAAGCAGGACTGTCTCGCCTGCAATAGCAGGTCTGGCCGCGTTAACCCTTCACTCCACAGAGTTTGTGGAATATAAAACAAAAACAGTCCTAAGGAAATTCCATCACCAAAAAGCTCACTGGACCCGTCCAAAAATTTAATACGAGAAAGATATGGCACAAATCCTGTCCGTATTACAATTATACTTATCGTCCGCGAAGTATGTGCATTTGTTGAAAATCACGTTCAAAGTTTCAACTTCACTTGCATATATATTTTGAATATTGTTTTCTTTCAGGTTCAAAAACGTTTTATACCAGCCCTATGAGTTGAATGTTATTTATTTTGGAATAAACGATATTTTCGTATTTTTCCTTTCTGTTTTTCTCCTCCACAACATTTTGTGATGGAATGCGTGGGTGTGAGAGTGCCAGCACCATCGCAGTGCAGCGGGTGGGTCGCATTGCGTCACAACGGTTAGTGATCGACAAATTAAAATGCTCAAGAATTCGATTTTTCTGAAATCACTTAGTAGAACAGTAGCTATTTGTATAAGTAGTTGTTTCTTAATAAATGACTCTTAGCCTAGTAGCTTCCCAAGAAATATTGTTGCGTATATCACCTATACAATCGGCGATAAGCTAACTCGTGAAATTTTGAAGTAATTACCGAGTATCAAGATAAAAGAAATTTCCGCTTAGACAAGTAAATTCCAAAACATTTGCTTGAGAGTAACTCTACCTACAAATGAAAAAACAATCACGTAAACCCCACTGCAAAATTTGAAATAACTTCCAAATTCTAATTTCAAAATTTCATGCAACCATTCAAACCAAATTTTAAAAAACTATCCAAATCCGACTCCAAAATTTCAGACCCCCATCCCAGCCCGGCTTGCAAATTTCAAACATCCACATTGCAACCGCAAAAAGACACAAGAAAACTGCCAAGATTGCGCCAAACAAAGGAAGAGGAGGCGCACATGGTGACGTTGGAGTCGGCCCTGGAGACGGTGAGGGCGGCGTTGTGGCGCGTGAGGGAGACACGGTAGTTGCGCTGCAGCTGGTGAGGGTTCACCCCTGCCAGCGAGGGGCCGCTCTTGCCGGTGAGGGGCAGCACTGGTACGGGTGGGGCCTCGCCCCCGCTAGGCTGGATCTGATTGGTCAGTAGAAAAATTAGTTGATTTTTATTGGCGAAGTCGAGCATCAACTTTTCTGCTCCGCTGGATCTGACTGGTAGGTAAAATATTTTTGAGAGTGATTAATTAAGATGGGATAAACTTTTTTGCTCGTTTGGATTTAAATTTTTCTGTAGAGAAATGGTTGATGGTGAATGGGAAAGTCCAAGATGAACCTCTTTGTTCTGCTGGATCTGATAAGTAAGTGAAATGGTCGAAAGTGATTGGTGAAATCGAGCATAATCTTCTCTAGTCGGTTGAAACTAATTTGACAGTAAAAAATGAAAATTTGTGAACTTCCCTGCTCGGCTAGACCTCATTACAGATTGCTTTGGATGCAGGACAGTTGAAGGAAATTGGTGATACCAAAAATTAACTTGACCTCAATTTAATTGAGAATTTGATAGTAAACACAATACTTGTGTACACGCATTTTGTTCTATGAAATAAGGTATATCTACTAGAATTACTTAATTTTCATAAGTTCAATTAGGATTTTAAAACAATTGTGGCTTGTGGAGTAGAGTACACTAAATAGTCTAATAGAAACTCTTTTTTGAACTAGGATACTTCGTGAAAATTTGCTACTCAGGGGGTACTGGATAGGCCACTGGCTAAAGGGTTAGGTTAGTCAAGTTTGCCAAACCTATGGGGACTGGCGTCCTAGGGGGACTTTGTTAGGTTTCCTCAGCCTCAGCTAGGCTTTCGGGACTTCTATCTTGCGTGCCCATTTTACTCCGGTCTATTTTTAGACCTTCTTCTCTGACTATATTCTTCATTTTTCTTTACTCCTCTTCCTTAACATGATGTTTCTAAGCGCATGGAGTCTTGCGTGGGAACACATCTGTGCATAGGTTCCACTTTTTTTTAAAGTCCATACTATAAAGTTTCTTCTTTTCGATTTGTTTGAATCGCATTTCATATGAGTAGGGAGCTTTTAAGTAACCAAAAATCTAATCCTGGAACTCTAACACATGGATGATCAGATGATGAGTAACACTCATAGCCAATATCTCCACAAATGGTCACGTGACAAATGGATCCATAATACAGAAGAAGGCATAACTTACTGGCCCACAAGTTATGAACTAGATGATAGCAATTTTTTAAACGTACAACTTACGAGATGATAGCAATTTTTTAAACGTACAACTTACGAGATGATAGCAATTTTTGAAACGTACAACTTACGAGATGATAGCAATGTTTAAAACGTACAACTTATGAGATGACACCAAATTATTAGATGATATCAAATAATTAAATGATGCCAATTATTTGAACGATGCTAATTCATTAAATTATATCAAGTTACTCCATGATACCAATTCGATGAATGATACCAACTTACTACTTGATTCCAATTTAATAGGAGACACCAATTTACCAGATAATACCAATTTACTAGATGATACCAATTTACCAGATGATACCACTATACTAGATGATACCAAAAATTTACTGAATGAAAACATTGAAAGAGCTAACTGGTAAAAATTCAAATATCTGTGAAGATCAAGAATCAAGATAGCGCTAGACTGACGCTGGATTAGCTAAGTTGATGCTAGTATAAGATAACTCAAATACTTAAAGTCCTTTTCCCCAAAATCCTGCGCTTTTCTCTAAAACATGTTTCATATTAATAACCCTACTTTGATTCTGAAAGATGATATCGCACTACCCATGCAATACACATACCGTATGGCTGACGTCAATCCATATTTTTTAGCGAAAAATACAAAGCGTTGGGAGGACGAGACGTCATCAATTCTGATTCATTTTTCCTCCTGTGTCTTAACAGACGTCCCCGTCATCGCACTGCTGCCGCACTACGAGATAAGTTGATGAGAGTGGTTTAAAATCTACCAGATGTTCAAGAGGACACTTTTAAAGTCACGAGTACGCGTGATAACTATGATCATCTGTCTATCTGAACTCGGTCAAAGTTGCTTCTTTTGTTACTGTAGGACCTGAGACTGGGTTATGCACCGACTCCGACGTCCTTCACAAAGGTCCAGGCTACACCAGAAAAGGCATATGCCGAAAGAACCACAAGGGTGGTATCACTACCTACGCACGTGAGCGATCGGTTCTCCGTGAGGCGTAGTAGTAGTAGTAATAGCAGCGTTTCAATGCTCAAACTACTAGCCTCAATTCAATTCCATAAAATATAGCACCAGAAATAGTTGTCATGTTTAATATCTGTCATCAAGTACCTAAAGAAAATTTTAGATTTTCAATCCTAGTTTTGCTCGTTTGACAATCCGTGGTATGAAACCTAACTTTTAAACCTTGATTCAGTTCCGTAAACAATCTGCCGCACCAACCTGAATTTAGAACCTAGATTCAGTATTGTAAACAACCTGCCGTACCAACCTGAATTTTGAGTCTAAATTCAGTATTGTAAACAACCTGCCGCACCAACCTGAATTTTGAGTCTAGATTCCGTTTCATAGACAATCTGCAATCTAAGTTCGGCAACATCTCCATCATGCCCTGAAGGCCGCAACAGCTGCAAGAGAGCCTCTTGCCCTGTGGGGGTGTCCTGGTGGTGTATGACGCTATACGACACATACGAAGGAGGGTAGAAACAGAACGGAGGTCTGATGCGGGCACTGCTGTACTTCTCACTTTTCTTGGTGTCTGAGTTGTTATTTTGCTTCTGAAAAAATAAAATCCCTGCATGAAATGGTTCGCCCTTGAAGGTGTTTTCTGATGCTGAACTTCTCTGAAATTTTCCTGAGCAGAGTAACAATTAAAATCTAGAAGTTTTTAAAATTTTGATGAATGAGTTAAAAGCTTTACGTGGAGAGCATGGATTGTACATGTATAAGTTAAGAGTACGTATACACAAAAGAAATCCAATTTTTGAACCAATTCGAAAACCCTTCCTCAGTCGCATTGAGTCCCCAAATGGTGAAGAAGAGGATGAAACAGGCTCGATTGCCTCTTTCCCAAGAGTCAGAGTGAGTTTAGGTAGCTTTCTTATTGCATCTTTAGAACCGGAAATTTTACATTGCATTTTGCTCGCGCAAGTTTGAGGCCATTTTGATCATACCACGATTTTAAGTTATTTAAAAGGTTTTCAGTGATTGCTTCAGTTTCCAGTATTTTGTGCGGAATACTTGTTATTACGATTTGGACATCATCCACATATATCGAGATTCTGGTGCTTAGGGGCATTGATGGGGTCATTCATAAAAATAAACAAAAGCGGACCGATGATTGATCCTTGAAGGACCTCTAAGTCATTGGTGATAAAGGGTGATGTGGAGTTTCCTAGGAAAACAGCATAGGATCTGTTTTATAAATAGCTCTCAAACCATAGGGTGTAATCTTTTAGGTTCGAGATCTTCTGCAAAAGCTGTTTGCGTTCAACGACGAAGGGTTCAAGGAGCAGCAAAAGAGTTACATTTTTCTCGTCAAAAGATCGAAACACTTCTAATAGAAGCCTTTTGAAAAAATACTGATAAAACCAAAAATAAGGCCACTAAATACCTATTGAAAAACACACAGCAATACTCAACAAAAAATAACAAAAACTCAACATTAACCCTAGACGACAACTTTCCTTATTGAACTTACCGCTAGAACATAACTCCAACAGCAACCCCTCGCCGCACACTTCTCTGGTGACGCGCCTTCTTCAGGGTGGCAGTCAAACCGCCGTGACATGACAACTGATGCACACTCCTGTGCTGCTTGTGTCAGATCTGCCACATCATCTTCTGCCATAGCTGACTCTGGTGGGTCTGAAGGGCTTTCATCGATCAAACTATCAATTAAATACTCAGAACGCTCAGGTAAATCAACAGGCTTACTTTGGATCAACGTATCTTCCATCCTTGCACTTTGATATTCGTATGGTTGAGGTATCATGTGCTGGTCTCCATCCATTGCCGCCGAGCGACGCATTTTGACATTTTTAACATTTGCAGAATTAAAGAACCTCTCCCGCGTTACTGAATTTTTGTTACCCAGAATCTTGGATTTATGGGCAGCATCAAAGTCAACTGAATCATTCCTTGTGAGGTATTCTTTATTCTTCTTGATTACCTCGTCTCTTAGTTCAGTGCCTCCATAATGACCCATTTTCTTGAGCACATCATCCATCCGATCACGGAGTTCGGGTTTTGGAACAGGTTTCCTGTTCGACTTAGAGCCAGAATTGTGTTGACTTTGTCTAGCTCCAGAGTTCCCATCACTTCCACCATAAATCTGAGCAGTAAGCTTATCAAGACACCTGAGGCTCTGACAAGGATGTCTGTCCAAGATGCTGACCAGCGTCACATACTCCTGCGCAGGCGTCATAACTTTGGGTATCCACTCCAGACGATCCGAGTACATGTCTTCCTGCACGGTGATGGCCTTGTAATCGTTCATTGTGCTTTCGGGCTCCATGAAGCCCTCGCACATTGGGTTGTGGTGCCCTTCAAGACATTTGTTGACGATCTCAAGAAATTTTACCTCTTGATATCCATTGCAGAAACAGTACAATGCAACTGCAAGGATCAAGCAGGCCAGTAGACGTAAGCTGTACACTAGGCAGGAGTGGTTCATCTCCTGCACCTGAAACAAAGGTAAGAGGTGAAACCACAACTTCAAACTCTTAGACAACTTAGAAGGTTCGTTTCGCCACAAATAGTGATAAATGTATTCAAATAAATGTCCTATATTGAACACAACCAGCTCTATGTGATGGACATAATTCAATAAGCAAAGCTTCAAAGAGAATTTCCAATCTTATTCAAAAGTTCCTATTAACTATGAACAACAAGATATCAATTTTAATAGTTTAAAACTACTGAAGATTAAACTTTTCAAACTAAAAAGTAGAGAAATTACATACTAATGATTCAAGTACTGAAACATTCAATTAACTTTTCAAAAAAGAATAAAGATAGGAAGCAGGAAATTGACACACTGGATGTGACCCCATGAAGTCTAGCTTCAATTAACTGAGTGAAATTTAAAGTCTCCATCAAAAACCTAACAGACATGACCATGCATGAAAAAAAAAAAAATTCTTGCATAATCTACCAACTACTAAAAATGAAAACAAACCTTAGTATTTAAAATGAATTTTGCAATGAAATTGATACAATAATAATTTGTCAGACCCCTTTCAAGCCAAGCAGACCATTCAACTTAGAAAACCTCTGCCATTTGATGCAGTTCAGAGAGATCAATGCCTTTTTTTAGAAAAGGGAGCAGCTAAACATTTTATTGTTACACTACGGTACACCTCCTCATCACAAAATCAGTTCACTAGAAACTAATATAATAACCACTACACAAGCAGATTGGACCCTAATTCCTTTCAAGCATAAGTACTTTTTTTACTTGAACACCCACATAATTTGTAGGCACTACTAATGAAAAAATTATCTACATGTATGAGGTGATAATTTCAAAATGTTGAATAATGTACTAAACATTCAATATACCTTTTTTAGAGTTAATGAGCTATCACAACCAATCAATTAACAATAATGGTCAGCTTCTACATTTCCTGTAACATAGCAAATTCATAAATGTAAAAGTAAATTTTCAACCCCTCATTAGGCCACTTAATAAGGGTTATTCTCTAAAACTATTCGGTACTGAAGCATGACCTCAAAAAATATTTTGAAATCATCAACTTCATCTATTATAAATGTTTAGTCAAGGGGATATAAAAACAGCCATCAGACACAACACTTACTGGATGAAACATAACTCGGAGCCTTCCTTCCATGAATTCCTTAGGACCAAATGACGATGATTCAGGTTTTTCAGTGGATTTTTCAGATTCAACTTTACGGTCATTTGGAGATGGAGGGTCATGACCTGTGAGGCTGGTATAGAGGATAGGGTCACCCATGGCCTCTTTCAAACACTCCTCTTGCCACTTGTCATAAGACTCATAGGTGTCACAAGACTCAAAGTGATTATAGTGCTCAAAAGGGTCATACTTAGCCCAAAATTCCTCATCATGCTTTTCCCTCTCCAGCTTGTCATCTGCATTAAATTGATACATCCTATCACTGCTGTCATAGTCATACTCTCCCAAAGTTGGAAACTTTATTTTCAGCATTGCTGACTACTTCTGAGAAAATCTTTGCTCAACCTACAACACAAGGTTATTTTGAGCAAAAATGTGCACCCCTAGGGGTGCACAAGGATGTCCTGGGAAAGCACAATACCAATAAAATGTTCCACAAATACTAAATAATTCCAAAACTGCAAGAATAGACTGTGCTTGAATGAAGTTTGGTTGTCTGTATATATTAAGGAACTCCAATGTTGAGCAGCAGCACAAGCAGCATCCTGAAATAACAAAAAGAAGTTAAACAGCTGTTCAAGTAAAAAATTCTGTTTTTACTTCAAGTTCTCCAACTCAGAAATTCTGGCAACACTTCAGAATTTTTTGCATTCTCAATTAGTAGTAAACAATGGTTAACTAGGTAAATCAAGGTTAGGTCAAGTTAAGTAAGGTTAAATTAGCTTAAGTTATGAAAGGTTAGATTAGGTTAGGAAAGGTTCTTTTTACCTACAAATATAAAAGCACAATCAAGCTAAAAAACCTGCAATAGAATCCTCATTATCTCAAAATATATTCAACTGCACAGTGTTTCATGTTCACAGTCTTCATAAATGGGTAAAATACACTAGAGTTATAACTAATACATTTCTATGATGAGGGTCCTTGAGCAAAAATTAACCAAATACCTCAGTCATAGCTACTTCATAAATCATGTTTCTGACCTGATGGACAGCAGAAAAAGGCTCAACTTATTTTTCCACTGAGTGCATATAAGGAATGTCACATATTTAGTTCTCTTCAGTAAAAAAGCTCATAATTCCAATGGAGTGTCAAAATTGGCAAAGCTAAATAACCACACATCACAACTATAAGAATGTAATATATACCAACATATACTGTATATATTTCTAAATTCATTATTCATTCATAGAGAGTTTAAAAAATGTTAATGATGCTAAGAAACTTCTTCAAGAAAAATTATAGATGCAAGGTGTTTCGAATTTCCTTGACTTCCTCAGTCAGGTAAAAACTCAGTTTAGATATATATACTTTGATGCATTTAATACTATATTTTAATGAACTAATGATTCCATCAGAAGTTATAACTCTTACCAATAGTAACTCAAAAAAAATTACTAGCTATAACTAATCATTTAAATGAACAATAGATACAATTACAATCTCACATGTAGCATAAGGAGTTATATCCTTAAGGCAAAGGCATCTAACTTTACTTCCTCACTGTTGCTTAGTATGCAAAAAAGCCTTTTTTACACTGATTCAGAAATTTTCTGGTAGTTAATGATATGGTTGTGCATTCAAACTGTGTCAAAACTCATAATAAATAAATTGAAGTCCCATTAGATTTAACAAAGATAACAATTCTGCAGAAACACTAAGAGAAAAATAAAACCTCAAACCTTATAATCATATAAAATGAGAACAACTGAATAAGAAGATCCCTATTACATACATTTTAAAGTTAAACTTTCAATTATTTAGTAAAGGTATCTACTTGAAACAATTTTTAATCCCTGAGTGAACAATCACAATCTAAAGATATTTTGTGGCTGTAGTTGTTGCATTTACAGTCACTGTTGGTTACACAGGTTGTGTGGATGGACCACCAGTCTTTTTGGGGTGACTGAAAAATGGGTTAGTGTTCCATCTAATACAAAAGTTAAAAACTAGCTCAATGCATCTACAGATTCTATAAGGTTTTTCATTATTTGATAAGAGATTTATTTCCTAAAAACATTCTCCACCATGCTTTATATTTAGAGTAGAATTTAAAACAATGATATATTCTACATACTTCTAACATTTATAATATGATGAAGACCAGTAAAACCCTTAAAAATGAATATGAACCAATGAAAGCTTACAAAAAAACATCTATATATGTAATAGTTACACTGCAAATTCAATAGACAGATGGGTTGATTTCTTTTGAATCTTAATGAAATTTAAAGTATTTTCATTTTGCATATAAATAAATTAAAATAATGATGATTGTTCTGATATTATTATCCTACTTTTAAATATTTCTAATGGTAAAATTAGTATTCCTGACAATTACACTTTCCATATAAAAACCTTCTAGGAAATGCAAATGTTTTATTTCATTTACAATTAGCATCCTGAGAGATATAACTATTTTGAAATTGTTTAAGTTTGATTTCTTCACACTGAATCTAGCAATGATTTAATCATTGCTGTGACACTTTAATAAAGCTTCAATCTTTCTACCATCCTATGGAAAGAGAGAACACTGCCCAATTCAACCTATGAAGAGAGAAATGAAAGAGTTAAGAACCTAAAATACTAATAATATCAAAATTAACCTTCTAAAATTGAGTACAGGCAGAATGTACTCACGGTAAAACTTTCTGTCTAAAACGGCTACAGCAAAATGAAAATCTTCAATAACTTGAATTA